>BDUI01000243.1:198751-213515 GCA_002335545.1 Apodemus speciosus
GGTACCTGGACCTTCCGTCTGGCCGAAGCGTCAGCTAGGCAGGCTGCGGTGGCAGGCAGTGCAAGATCTCCTGCAGGGCTCAGAGCCAAGCCCGGCTGGCCCATGGGGCCCTCAGCTTAACTCTTGAGAGCAGCTAGCTGAGTCCCCAGAGGCCTTAAATTTGTGGTTCCCGGTTGCCGGAGCTCTATTTAAATATTTCTACTGCCTCTATATGTGTAATGATTTTGCTTCCAGTGAAATCAGCAACAAAATTTAAAGAAACTTTTGTTATGTACCACATATTTAGACTGTGATTTGGAGAAATGATATTGTCCATGTTCCTAAGACACTCACAAATCATAGTTTGGATATAACATTCAATACTAAACCCATTCTTTTAAATCATATTTTTATTTTTGATATAATACAATAATACCATTTCCCCTTTCCCTTTATCTCTCCAATCTCCCCCATGCTCACTTATCCTTTCAAATTCCTCACTTTCTTTTCAAATTCATAACCTTTTTTCTTTTGTTATTTTACACACACACACACACACACACACACACACACACACATGAATGCACACCACAAAACAAACAAAAAACAACTGAATGGTGCAACCCTCAATCAGAGATCTTCATCCTTAGTAATTTTTCCATATGTCAGTCATCTCTGAGAATGCCCTCATAGACAGATTAGACATGTCCCTTGCAAATGTTTGAGCTTCTTTCAGTATAGTCATGTTGTACTTGATAGCCATCATAAATATTTTCTAATTTATTACATGAAAGGATACTTATTTATTTTTGTGTTCAGATTTGGAGGTGTTCAATATAATAATGTATGTGCTTGTGGATGTGTGATGTGTGTGTGTATACACATGCAAAATACATGTTGAGGCCCAATATCACCCTTGGGTGCTGTTTCTTGAATGATGTTTTTTGAGAGCAGGTCTTTCACTAGGGTTGTAGAGTTTCCTGTTAATTTTGGTTGGCTACCTATCAAGTTTTGGGATCCCCCTGTTTCTACTTCCACAAGTACTGAAGGACTTGTTATCATGTCTTGCTTTCTTTTCTTTTAAAAGCATGGCTCATGAGTATTAAACTCAGAGCCTCATGATTGGTCAGCAATGCCTTTACTGAACTGTGCTTGCATTTTAAATTATTTTCAAAAATTGAACATCTTTTGAGATAATTATAACTACAATGTTGCTATGAGATACTAAAAGCATAAAATACAAAATATCCGAGTAAAGCATGTATCCATTTCCTAATGGTAACTTCTAAACTATGCTATAACACTACATAAGAAGGTAACATTTATAGAATATTTCCAGGAACAAATTTATTCATCATGTCATGCTTTTAGAATAATTTCTGCTCATTTCTCATCCCAGAGCCTCATTTAATAACTAATAATAATTGATGTGCTCTCTGTGTCTAAAGCATGGTTGTCGTAATAATGCTCTAGAATCCTACCCTGTATACATTTGTTCAATTTCTTCCCTGGATTTATTTTTGCTTGTTTTGTTCTTTGCTTATCATTTTCCCCCCACTAATCATTATTCCTTGGAAATAAATTCAGGTTGTTCATTACTCCATTTAGAGGTATGTGGATCCCTTCCTTGCTTGGAAACTTTATAAGCTAAATTTTATAAATAAAACAATTCAAATCAATAAAACAATGTAAACAAATATGAACTAATGAGAGTGCTTCTGTTGTCTCTTGCCCCAAACTTCATGAAATCGACGTTGAAATTATTTAATATCTCTGCCTACTTATTGGATGAGTCTGTCTCCAGGTTCTATCTATGCCATACCACGCAAAGAAATCCTAGAAGTCCCACGAAAAGAAAATGTTCAAAAATCTTGAAAAATTTTCCTGGCAAGACTTTTTCAAATCTTCTTCAAAGAATTATTTTATTCAGTCTCCCTAACTTCTCCTTTATGGAGCTTAATATCTCTATATACTTAAGATATTTAAACAATTACTATTATACCCCCTTCTACCTTAAAAATGATTAAATCAAATTCAATTTATCCCTATCCTTTATTTGTGTGTAGGATGCAGGCTGTGTCTACCATCTGACTCTCTGTCTCTCATATAAAGCTCTTTGTATCAGTTCTGAATCACAAGTAGAAATCCCCACATGGATCAGGCAAAATCTGCTTTCTCATCTACCAATAAAAACTGTTAAATCAGAATTTAAAAAATCTATAACTCGAATATTACTGTACAGAACAGGCAGCTGACTCTGCCTTAGGGCAACCTACCTGTTTCTTTGGACAGTAGGAGCTCCTAGTATCTCTGAGTTGAATCTCTCCTTGTGTTCCTTTTTTCAAGTTTCCTACACTGGAGTCATGTGACTCACTCTGCTCCACTGAGAACCCAGTTCTCTCACATATTAAATTATAACATTTTAGATATGTAATCCATCCAAAATTTCCTAAATTAATAGTTGAGACTAACCTTCAACATTGCATGTCATATGTAGTGTGTAGCTTTTGCTACCCCACTTTAAGTTTTGGGAATGGGCCTTACTACCAATATTGGATCCACTGAGGAAACACACACACACTCACACACACACACACACACACACACACACACACACACACACACACACACACACTTTATTCAATTTCAACCTACCTTCGTGGCTCAACTGTTTGGCACCTTCAATCTACTGTGGCTATCATCCCCTCCTCAGGACTCAGTACTCCCAGCTCAGTATCCTAAATCTGCCCTCAACTTCAGTTGCCCAGCTGCATTCATTCACAGCTCAACAGTCCAACATCTTGCCTGGGGAAGTGGCCTATGGTTGCTCTGCCTGAGGATTCATATGAATTTTCTCCCTCTGAAGCATTGAGGAAAAACTCCTCTCCTGTCCTTGTGTCTTGTATCTGGCTTGTGGGGACCTGGAAGTCCTGTCTATTCTACCCAGCAATTGGCCCCTGGCATCTTTACTGATAGATCAAGAACCAATTGGTGACTAGAACTTTAGCATCAGACCTGCTTCCCACATTCCTTCCTCTAAAGCCTATTAAAATTATATATATCATATGTATATATTAAAATATATAATATTTATATATACATCTATATCTTTGTATTTATATCTATCTCTAGATCMTCTCTATATCTTTATACATGTATATATAACTACATATTATATATTATATATTGTACAAAATCTGAACATATTGTCAAAAGATTTTGAGAAAATCTGTTTAAACTATATTAATACACAGAAAATTGAGACCCGTACTAAGCAGAGACTTCCAGTCTTACAAACACATCATGCAGCTTGACTGGTCTACAAAACTGATGTTTTATAGGTTAGTGCTGAAACCATATACATACTTTCATAGGTTTATTCTTATTTCTTCTTCGGAATACTGGCATGTCTATTTGTCTGTCTAGTTGTGATTTTTTTACATAATTATATTATATCCTGTAATTTTTTACGATCATATGATTTAATCAATGTAATTGATTAAATATAATTATTAATTCCAAAAGAGTTTTTGTTAGTTTTTGAAATTTTCTTAATGAACAATCATGGTATTTTGTTACAGAAACAAATCCTACAAGCTCAAGCATTTGAACATCTGTACCACAGCTGGTGGTACTGTTTGGGGAGGTTTAGGAAGTGAAACCTTGCTGTAGGAAATACGTTTCTGAGTAGGAGAGGAGGCATTGAACATGTGTAGTCTTGCCTTAATTGCAGTTTGCTTTGACTCTGCTTCATGTTTGTGATTAAGGATGTGACTGTGAACTTTGTCCTGGGCTCCAGGACACTGTTCTGGCACTGTTTTGCAGTAGGAAATGTCCATGAGGCTTTTGTATTTCACAGAGGTTATGTAGCCTGTTCTTTGAATAATGAGAGAAGCAGTTTCTTGGTAGAAATTTCAACATGCTTTTAGTTGTGGCAATTATGGGCTTTATTTTCCCTTCAGTCTGGGTCAGGCTGTGTGCAAGTCCTGTTGTTTGGAGGGCACACTGCACTGCTGTTTACATGGGCATTTCATGCAGATGCTTTGAAGTGGCTTGCATCAAGGATTAGGATCAACTGAATTATTTTGTTCATGGGACTATGTAAAGCATGAAGTATTGCCTTGGATGTAACTGTTGTACCTTTACCATGGAGAAATACCTTTAAATTATGATTCTGGAGAGTGGCCATGAGGAACTTCTGAGTATTTCCTGGTACTTTTCCTTAAACACGGTAAGTAAACAGTGAGTGCTGGTGTACCCTAGATGTGACAGGGTGGGTTGTTTTCATTAAATAATACTGAGATTTTTTTTTTTAAAAAGGACGTGACTCTGCTTTATATGTCTGCTGCCATGCTTCCTTGCAAAATGAACTTTTAAACTTTTAAACTCTGGAACTGTAAGTAAAAATAAATTCTTTATTGTGTAAATTGATTTTTAATTATGGTATTTTTATCATAACATCTAATGAGAAAATAATATAACATTCATGTGGAAATTTTTCATGTGTGTATGTTTATTTATTATTTATTTTAACAACCCAATATGAAAAAAATAAAATAACATGATAGAAAGCAAAAACTATTACATGAATGTTGCACATGGCAACTCATCAGGAGAAAAAGAGTCCCAAGAGCAGACAAAGAGTTAAAGACCCAGTCATTCTCACAGGCCAACGTCTCATAAAATATTAAGCCAATAGCTATAATATTTATGCAGAGGATATAGACTCCTGCAGGCCCATGCTTCTTGCTTCAATCGCTGTGAGCTCACATGCATTTTTCTTACTTGATTCAAAGGGCTGTGTTCTCTTCTTGTCCTCTGTCCTGTCCTCTATGGCTCGTATACTCTTTCCACAGACTTTAAGATCTGAGCGCAAAGATTTCATAGAGACCTTTAATTTAGACTCCCTCTCTCCTCATAATGTCTGGCTGTGGTTCTCTGCATGTGTTTCTGTCTGCTGCTGAAGGAATATTCTCTGAGAGTCACTGGATAAGACCCTAATCTGGGGATATAGCAGAATATCATTATGAGTAATTTTATTTATTTATTTATTTATTTATTTATTTATTTATTTATTAATTTATTTTTAGATCAGTAGGATTTGATTTTACCCTAGGTCTCAGACAATCTAGTCTCTGGTTTTTGGTTACCCAGTCATTGACATGCATGGGATCAGTCCAATGCAGTGGTATTAAGTCAAAGCAATCATTGACTGGGTACATTCCAGGCCAATGCTACCTGATATGGTCACAAAGAATTAAACAAGGCCAATTGTAGAGGCCAGAGAAGACTGAGACTATAACAAATTTATTGAAAGCAATGAGACTTTTTGTACCTTTATCAGAAACAGAGTATAATGGTGATATTGCCAAGATCGATACAGTTATAGTTTTCAGGATAAGTTGACATTTGCAAACTATATACACAGAATGGCTATCTAAGACCAATTGTTTTCTTAAGTTTTCATGCTTCCTTGACTTTTGAGTGACTGTAAAGATAAACACAAAGCAGCTTGATTGCTTCACTGCCTGAGGGAGTGAATCAGTCTAAGAAACTTGGAAGCTCATTGTGCCCCAGGAGCCCTGGCCTTTAACTTGAGAAGCCTATGCTGCAAGCCTCTCAAGGCACCCAGGCCAATGCAACATCATGGTTCCCTAGAATCTAGGCAGGACATTGTTGTAGGTCAGTGTTTTTATGGCTGCATTGATATTCATGTTTCTCTTTCAGCAGCCTGCAGAATGTCTTCTTGCACCAAAGAGGCTAGAATGTGGTGGTGACTGGCTTCATGTAGGCATAGCTTGATTTCTCCATGTTCAATGAGCTGGTCCCAACTGTCAATTTCCAGAGAAAAACCCTTTGTTTTAGCAACATTCTGGGTTATTTCCTGTTTTACATTTGGCTAACAACTCAATTGAATGTAATCCAGTTCTATCAATGGAAACCTCTCCTGACTACAAGTGATGGCAAGTTGAGACTCTGTATCCATGTTACTAGAAGATCTCATTCAGAGCACATTCATAGATTATATATAGAAAGTTCCCTCACCACTAAGTTTTCACACCATTCTGTTCTGTAACCTGTCCTGAATTTTAACTGTCTCCCTTTGTATTCTTTCCCTTCATCCCATGTCCCACCTACCACTTGACCTCATACCTACTCACAACCATTTCATTTGAAAGATTTAATAAAATGTATTTTCTTGACCCTTCCCAGAGAAATCTCTCCATCTCCTCAAGACCTCTCCATTTCCTCTAATTTTTTGGGTCTGTGGACTGTGGCTTCATTATCATTTAATTAATAGTTAATATCTACTTATAGGGGAATAAATACAGCATTTGTCTTTCTGTATCTGAGTTTTCTCACTTAGAAAGATATCTCACTCTTTTTAATGGCTAAATAATACTCCATTGTATAAGTGTACCACATTCTCTTTATACATACTTCTGTTGAGGAACATCTAGGTTTTTTGTTTGTTTTCCTTCAGTTTCTGGTTGTTATAGTTAAAGAAAAAATAAACATCATTGAGTAAGTGTCTTTGTTTTAGGATAGAGCATCCCTTGGGTATATACCCAGGAGTAGTATAGATCAATTCCTAACCATCTGAGGTATTTCCCTTAATTATTTGATTGGCTAATAAAGGCAAGAATCCAATCACTGGGCAAAGATGAGGAGGCAAGTTTTTCCAGGTCCAGGAGAGGAAGAGGATTCCCAGAAGAAAGGAAGGAGCCCTTTTTGACAAGGTGGAGAGCAAGAGGACAAGAGGACATGGAGGGTGCAAGCCAGGGAATTCTCAGACCCAGTGGTAGCTTCTGCCACCAGAAGAATTTCCATCATAGAACAGATGATGCATTTAGGGCAGGAGTTGTGTCATTCTGGTTAATTTTAAAATTAAGATTGTCTGGTGTTTTCTGGTTGCAATGATTCAAGTGGGCAAGTAAGATGGTGCAGCTGTATGGCAGCCATTGCCAAGGCAGAGTCAAGCCACTGGGGTGGATGGCTGGTTGAATGGGAGCAGTAGTTACAGGCATTTGCAGGAGGGATACTTTTCAGGCAGTCTGGCAGGATGGGACAAGGGTGGCTTGTCTGAAGCAACAAGCAGGGGTTCATTTAAAATTACATGCTACATTGACACAATCATTTCTATACTGGTTGCACAAGTTTTCACTCTCACCAGAAATGGAGGGATATTTATCTTCACCAGCATGAGTTGTCAGCTCTGGTTTTGATTTTATCTATTCTGACAGGTATAAGTTGAGATCTTAAAGTCGTTTTAATTTACAGTTCCCTGACGAATAAGGATGGGGAAACTTTTTTTTAAAAAATGTTTCTCAGCCATTTGAAATTTCTCTATTGAGAACTCTCTATTTAGATCTGTATCTCGTTTTAATTATATTACTTTTTTGATATTTAGTTTTTTGAATTCTTTATATATTTGGATATTATGGATGTGGAATTCATAAAAAATCTTTTCCCATTTTGTAGGCTATCCTTTTCGTCAACTGATGAGGCCCTTCCTTACTTCACCATGTTTCATGAGGTCTCATTTTTTTTTTTTTTACTTTTATGTTCTGATGTTATTGCTTCCGCTATCAGTGCTCTGTTCAGAAAGTTGTCTCCTATGACAATACATTCAAAGCTATTACCCACATACTCTTCTATTAGTTCTAATGTATATGGTTTTATGTGGAAGTCTCTGATGTACTTGGACTTGAGTTTTGTGAAGGATGATAAATATGGATCTGTTTGTATTCTTCTATATTCAGACATCTGTTTGATAAGTATGTTTTGTTGAAAATGGTGYCTTTCTTTCCAGTGTGTATTTCTGGTTTCATTATTAAAATGTAGATGACCATATGTGTGTGGATTAATGTCTGGGTCTTCAATTTGAATCCATTGGTCAATGTGTCTATTTTTATGTGAATACTATGGAGGATTTTTTAAACTATTTCTCTATTTAATAGAAAACTTGATCAAAGTAAATGTTTCAATTCTTTACAACCTATAACTTTAAATCAGAAATGGTGGGACCTCCAGAATTCTTTTTAATTTTTCAGGATTGTTTTAGCTATGCTGTGCTTGTTTGTTTTTTCATATGTTGACAAATGTCCTTTTAAGGTCAGTAAAGAATTAAATTTTGAGAGCAATTGCATTTAATCTGTAAATTACATTTTTAGGACACATATTTTTATTATGTTAATGCTATGGGTCCAATAGTGTGGGAGATCTTTCTATTTTTCTATTTTTCTGGTATCTTCTTCCATGTCATTGTTCAAAGGCTTAAAGTCCTTATAGTGCAAATATTTACTGGATGTTTGTGTCTGGAGGTTTTTCAATTTCTTCTATTGTGTCTTTCTTGCTGTAGAGTCTCTCTTCCATTTCTTCTATTCTGTTGGTAAAGCTTGCCTCTGTAGTTTCTGTTTCAATTCCTAAATTCTTCCTTTCTGGAAGAAATTTAGGAATTTAGAAATTCCTTCAGTTTGGATTTTCTTTATTGATTCTATTTTTGTCTCTCTGAAGTACTTTTATTTATTTCATTGCATTTTTTGCCTTTTTTCTTAGATTTCTTCTAGGGGTTCATTTATTTACTCTTTAAGAACTTATATGATATTCATAAAGGTATATTAAGGTCTTTTCGTTATGTTTCAGCTATGTTAAAAATATACATGGTCTTCTGTGGTAGGATAGCTGGGATCTAGTGGAAACATCTTGCCTTCACTTTATTTTTACTCTGGTGTGTGTTAAATGATTATATGTCTAGGTTCTGATTTCTGTGTTTATCTTTGTTGAGTGAATGTTTTGTTCCTACATTTCCATTTATTCTCTGTTTTTCTTTTTCTTCTCTCTCTCTCTCTCTCTCTCTCTCTCTCTCTCTCTCTCTCTCTCTCTCTCTCTCTCTTTCTTTTGTTAAATTTTCTCTATTCTTTGTTTACATTCCAAATGATTTTCCCTTTCCTGGTTCCCCCCTCCCCATAAGTCCCATAAGCCCTCTTCCCTCTGCCAGTTCCCCAATTAAACCCCTCCCACTACTCTGTCCTGGTAATTTCCTACATCAATCAATAAATGCTGCATCAAGCCTTTCCAGGACCCGGGCTCTCTCCTTCTTTCTTCTTGGGAATGATTTGATATGTGGGTTGTGTTTTGGCTATTCTGGGCTAATATCTACTTATCAGTGACTGCATTCCATGTGTGTTCTTTTGTGAATGAGTTACCTCACTTAGGATGATATTTTTCAGATCCAACCATTTGCCTACATTTCCATTTATTCTGTTTTTTAGAGAGTGTTAGGACTGTGTGTTACCTGTTTTCCTGGCCTGTTCACCTGGGACTTAATAGGGAATGCCTGCTAGAGCTGAAGACTGTGATACTGGGTTGAATAATGGGAAGGAAAGGTGAAGGAAAAGATCTTTTCTTAAAATGTGTATTTTTATTAGATATTTTCTTTATTTACATTTCAAATTTTATCCCCTATCGTCTTTCCTCCTCTGAAAAACCCCTATCACATCTACCCTGCCCCTGCTCACCAACCCATCCACTCCTGCTTCCCTGTCCTGGCATTTCCTTACATTGGGGTAACAGCCTTCACAGGACCAAGGGCCTCTCCTTTCATTGATGTCCTACAAGGGAATCTTACACTACATATGTGGCTGTAGCCATGGGTACCTCCATGTGGACCCTTTGGCTGGTGGTTTAGTCCCTGGGAGCACTGGGAGGAGGGTCTGATTGATTCATATTAGTTCCTCCTGTGTGGCTGCAAACTCCCTCAACTCCTTGGGTACTTTCTCTAGCTCCTCCATTGGGAACCCTGTGCTCAGTCCAGAGGTTGTCTCAGAGCATCCCACTCTGTATTTGCCAGGTACTGGCAGAGCCCCTCAGGAGACACCTATATCAGGCTCCTGTTTGCAACCACTTGTTGGCATCTGCAATAGTGTCTGGTTTGGTGACTGTATATGGGATGGATCCCTAGGTAGGGCAGTCTCTGAATGGCCTTTCCTTCAGTCTCTGCTCCACAATTTGTCTCTGTACCTCCTCTGTATTTTGACCCCCTTCTATGAAGGACCAAATTATCCACTCTGGTTTTCATTTTTCTTGGGCTTCACACAGTCTGTGAATTGTATCTTAGGTATTCTGAGCTTGTGGGCTAATATCCACTTATCAATGAGTGCATACCATGTGTGTTCTTCTTTGATTTGTTACAAATGGGACATTTGAGGAAAGGAAGACCATAGCAGTTTTCTTGCTAAAGAGCTGAGAATGTGTGCTCTCTCTCTCTCTCTCTCTCTCTCTCTCTCTCTCTCTCTCTCTTTGTGTGTGTGTGTGTGTGTGTACTGGATTTCAGGAGCAGTTAAAAAAGTTGTGGGTCAGGCTTTAGCCTGTTTATTGCCATGGAAGGAATGACCCTTGGCTTAGCAGAGGGTGGTGTGGGTGGTGAGGTTACCTTCTGGAGTTGGGGGTCTGGGATTAAAACAAAACAAAACAACTRGAGGGGAAGGAGATTAGGAGGAGACTGTGGGCTCCACAGTAGATGTCAGCAGGAGTGAGATAAACAGCTGTTGCTGGTGTTCGATTTAAGTGCTTGCTAGGATACTTGGGGATTGTGTCTGGTGGAACAGAAAACTTGCAATTTAATTTTTGCAAATAGTAATATTTTCCTTTTATAACTTGCTTTTTATCTTGCTTTCTTTGCTATCTGAATCTTTTTCACTAAAAATCACGTATGTCTTTTATCATCTAACATGTTGACTCAAAAAGGATTTTTATTGAACAATAATTGTATAAATCAAATTCAAAACCTTCCATTGTATCATGTTTTCTGAGCAGTCTTTCATATTTATGAACTTACTGAGTTATTTCAAATGATCARTCTCTATTGGATTTATATTATTTGGTTTATTAATCAGATGGCTTATACTGACTGAGTTTAAATTTTGAATTGACCTTGCAGCTATAGAATAAAGTCTACCTAATCATTATATAATTATATATATATATATATATATATATATATGTATGTAACATATGTGGCATACATTTAAATATTAAAATGTATGTAACATAATATATGTATACATTATAAATTATGTAWGCTAGTATTTTATCCAGGAGTTTTTTTTCTGTATTCATTAGATATAGTAATATATTATGGTTAAAAACAATCCTGATATTCTAAGTGACTGGAATATTTGCTAGACATCACTTCTAGAATGGTACCTTGAGGTCATATAAGACCTAAGACTGTTATTCTACTATAGATGTAGCCCTTTTTTTTAACCTCTTGTTAAGGTTACCATGTAACAACCAATTGTCTCGTATATCCCATAATTTTGTTTTATAACCAAACCAATGCATAGATGTATTTTTAAATTATATACTCTTCCATTCCCTTAACATAGAGTAATGCACTTGTTTTCTAAAAATCATTTGTCAAAACTAGAAAAAAATAGAGGATGAAAGCAATCATAAAAATGCATATATACCACAAGTGCTGCATATAATATTTTGATACTGTTTAATAAACAGTGATGTTTGTAATAGTGTTTGCTATTTGGATTAGTTCCCATCTAGAATTTTTTTTTTTTGTAAAACGGTAAAAGGTTTCTGTGAAGTAACACCCATTTCTTCCACATGTGATACTCTTTGTGCTATTGAACAGAGCAAGGCTATCTGTTAGGTTTGTTAGGGAAACAAAAATACAGTGACAATCAGACACATTGCCATGAAAAGGCCTACATTAGATAGATAGACAGAAACACACCCAAAGACACAAACACATATGCAACATACATACAAGACAGACAAAGAGCCAGAGAAACAGAGAGAATGGAAGAGAGAGAGAGAAAGAGGACAGAGAGTATAGAGAATTCTAATCTAATTTTATTTTTATTTAAATGATAAGAAAGTGAGGTACTTTAAATTTTCATAATGTAACACTGATGTTTTACTGGCAACTTTTAATTTATTATCGATATATTCAAAGCTGCTACGATAAAGAATATTTTATGTAATTTAAAAAAATTCTGACTATTCAAATTTTCTGTCATTTTGGTAAAATATTTAGATAATTTGTATTTTTAAAAAATAATTGTAGAATTGTTGATGAGGTTATTTGGAGATGCACATTCTTTTGGGGAATTAATAAATTAGCAGTTGATTTTATAGTTGCTATTAGACTATTAAAATTATGTACATAACCCTGGATTAGTCTGTCTCTCTCTCTCTCCCTCCCTCCATCTCTCCCTTCTCCCCTCCTCTTTCTCTCTCTGTCTCTCTGTCATTGTGTGTGTATGTGTGTGCATACCTGTGTGTATGTGTATGTGTGTGTGTGTATGTGTGTGTGTGTGTGTGTGTGTGTGTGTGTGTACTCCTATGTGTATTGTGGTTTGTTAAGAGAGGTGTTTGCTTCAGGTTTTGTGCAACTGGGTGCATCATGGTGTGATCTGCTACAGATCCCTTAGAGAAGAGGCCAGCATACCTCCTGAGAGCAATCTGAAGGGGTAGACGCCCCATGAAGGTGCTACTGCACTATAGCGGGAAGAAAAATGTGTTTACTTATAGACTAAATCATTAATGAGGTCCGGGGCTTTGCCCATATTAGTTCCCCACAGAATTGTGGGATGAATTAATTTGGAAGTAGCATAGGACTAATTCCTGGAACTCATAGATGTGAAATTGAGTTTATCAGCTAGAAGAGCATGGGAGAAGCAATATGGGGCCTCATATACATAAAGCATAGAAACAGTGCATGGGGACTGGCTTTCAGTATGTAAGTCAAAGACAACAGGGTAATATGATGGATGGCGAGACAGAATTATCATGCATGTGGGTTTTGTGTAGGTCATTGTGTGTATCGTTGTTGTTTGGTCCATTTTGGTGATGTCAAGTTTATATGTGGTGAGTTTTAATATTCATTTACATTAATTTCAATGTTTGTACAGTCTTCTATCTAATGACAGATAGTAAAGATTCACTCTTTTCATTGTTTCTTGTCATGACAGAACTTTATCCACTTTATTGTCCTTTATTTAAAGAAAAATAGTCCTTCATAATAAATTTTATTTGTTAGTATTCACTTTGATCTTAATGGTTGCTACTTTTTATTCTTGTTTAGTATTTGTGTTTACTTTGCATTCCCGTTTCTTGAGATAAGAGGTAAGCACATTGAAGAGCCTTTCAATCTTTTCTAATAAATTCATGTAATGTGAGACATTTTTTAATCAGTATTTTAGATAGTACTTTACTAATATAGACACTTTTTGGTATTTTGTATTTTCATTTAGTTGATGTAAATTTTTTATCTGTTATATTTTCTCTTTACTGTGTGGATAACTGAAGAATTTTATAGTAGTTATTAGACTATATCTTTTTCTAAATGTTGGTAAGCACTGATGGCCTGCTGTTATAGTTGTTTTTCTTTTCACTGAAACCAATTTTTTAAAATTTGTTTTAAGAGGTATTTTAGGATTTGAATTTTGTTCTATGGTAAAATAGACTGCTATTTTTTTGGTGGAATGATAGGGACTTTAATGATAGTTGGAACCTAAGGTCTATTGGGTACTTGAATGCTTCTATATCCTCATTGATCTCCTGTCAGTTTCGAATGGTTGATAAGACAGGGAATATGGAACCAGCAAACTCCAACTGTGAGTTGTACTCTCAGTTCTATAATTTGCATTTGCTTTTTTGCATAGCTTTTGGTTTTTGCTAAGATTTTTCTATTTTTATTTTTGTAAATAAGCATTCATGATTGCTCTTTGAAGATTGTTTTTACAATGGTTGATGTAAAACATCAAATAACTCTAGCATCTCTTTTATGTTGATGTTAGAATTAATCATCTCATTTATTCAGTTTGAGAATTGAATGGTTACTAACATGAGTGAATTTTGAAATTTAAACTTGAAAATACTGGGTATGATGAGACTATGGGTCTTATTCAAATCTTGATTTTAGTTGAATATGAAAACAACCCACTGGAAAAGTACGAACCTCCTTTTGTTTCAGGCAGATGGAGATGCATGTACAAGCTCCCCATTTTTCTCCTAGTTAAATTAAATTTGTTTCATTGATTCTGGGTTTGAGCCAGGATCAGCTCTTCAGTAGACCCACATTGATGCATTGCTGGTTACTAGTCCCCTTTTGGCCCTGTCACAGGTTCTTTTCAAACAGAGTGTAGAGATAGTGTAGCAAGGAACTCGGTTTCAATGCCAGGCAATGATAAATGTACTGGCTCCCCACTGCCTTCCCAGATACCATTAATATATCTGAGGGTAGATCAAGTCTGCAGGATGTCACTCATGATATTTTAGTGTAGTTTGGTGACTCATTACTAATGAAAATACTCTCTCCTCCCCTTCTTTTTAGCCACTTTAGTATGTGAGAAGAGGTAGTGATGCTTTATTAGTTTACAGAAGGGAGGGAGTGGAACTAGATAATTCCCTAAGATTGGGAAGATTCCCTATGTTGGTACAAAACATAGATTTGGTTCTCAGTTTTCTATAGGTCTTGGCTGAGTACAATGGTTATTCCCTGTACATTTTCTGTCTCATTTTATTATAATTGGAAAGTAGAAAGACAATGGTCACAGCTTTTCATTGTTATTTTAATTTCCTTCTTTTGGGGCTTATCCCTTTCGGTATATAGCAGTTGTTGACATCTTTTGAGATAAGTCAGAGACTACAGTTTAAAGGCGACTTCTCTTTTTCCACATCCTCACCAACATCTGCTGTCTCCTGAGTTTTTAATCTTAGCCATTCTGATTGGTGTGAGGTGAAATCTCAGGGTTGTTTTGAT
>BDUI01000243.1:216594-230753 GCA_002335545.1 Apodemus speciosus
TAATGTCTGACAAGAAGGAAAGAGTGGACCCTGGTTCTCGAAATGCCCAGTGCATCAGTGTAGGAGAATACCAGAACAGGGGTGTGGGAAGGGGTGCATGGGGGAACACGGGGAGGGAAAAGGACATGTGGGACATTTGGGGGGTGTGAACCAGGAAAAGGGAAATAAAATGTAAATAAAGAATATATTGAATAAAAAAAAAAGAAATACAGGAAAACGCAAGCAAACAGGTGAAACAATTGAACAAAGTAGTCTAAGACCTAAAAATGGAAAGAGAAACAATAAAGAAATCACGAATGGCAGTAACTCTGGATATAGAAAACTTATGAAAGAAATCATGAGCTACAAATGCAAGCATCACTAACATAATACAAGAGAGAGCAGAGAGAATCTCATGCTTAGAAGATACCATAGAAGATATTGACAGAACAGTCAAAGAGAATACCAAATATAAAAAAGTCCCTAACCCAAATCATCCAGGAAATTCAGTACACAATGAAAAGACCAAATATCTTTTCCAATAGGAATATAAGGGATAAAGATTCCCAGTTTAAAGAGCCAGAAAATATCTTCAACAAAAATTTCTCTAACCTAAGGAAAAGAGATGGGCATAAATGTACAAGAAGCCTACAGAACAACAAATAGATTGGACCAGAAAAGAAAACCTTTCATCACATAATTAGCAAAACACTAAATACACAGAACAAAGAAAGAATATTAAAAGCTGTAAGAGAAAAAGGACAAGTAGCATATAAAGGAATACCTATCAGAATTACACATACATAATAACACCTCCAACAACAAAAGTAACAGAAACTAAGCATTTGATCTTTAATATCTCTCAACATCATTGGACTCAATTCCCCAATAAAAACACACAGGCTAACAGACTGGACATTTAAATAGGATCCAGTATTTGCTGCATACAAGAAATATACCTCAGTGACAAAGACAGATACTACCTTAGAGTAAAACGATTGAAAAAAAAATCCAAGCAAATGGTCTCAAGAGAGAAATCAGAGTAGTTATTGTAATATCTAATAAAATAAAATTTCAATGAAAACTTATCAAAAGAGATGGGGAAGGAGACTTCATACTCATCAAAGGAATACTACACCAGGAAGAAAATCTCAATTTTGAACATCTATGCCCCAAATCAAAGTGATCCACCTAAAATAAGCTTTACTAAAGCTTGAAACACACATTCAACATCACACAATAATAGTGGGACACTTCAACACACTACTCTCACCAACAGACAGATTATGTAAAAAGAAACTAAACAGAGACACAGTGAAACTAACAGAAGGTATGAACCAAATGAATTTAATATATGTATGTATAGAACATATCACCCTAAAACAAAAGAATACACTTTCTTCTCAGCACCTCATGGAACCTTTACCAAAATTGACAATATAATCAGACACAAAAGAAGCTTCAAAAACATATAAGATTGAAATAATTCCATGCATTTTTTAGATCACTATGGACAAAGGCTTGTCTTCAAGAACAACAAAAACAACTGAAAACCCCCATACTCATAGGAAATGAACAACTTTCTACTCAATGATAATTTGATCAGAAAAGTTTAAAAACTTTCTAGAATTCATTGAAAATGAAGACAAAGCATACTCAAATTTATGTGACTCAAAGAAAGCAATATTATGAGGAAAATTCATAGTGCTAACTACCTTCATAAAGAATTTGGAGTTGAGATTAGTACAAGGGGATAAGAATGGGTCAATTCTCATTCTTCTGCATGTTGACCTCCAGTTGAGTCAGCACCATTTGCTGAAAAGGCTTTCTTTTTTCTATTGGATGTTTTCAGCTCATTTGTTGAAGATCAATTGGCCATAGATGTGTGGATTCAATTCTGGGTCTTCAATCCTATTCCATTGATCTACCTCTCTGTCCCTGTACCAATACCATNGAAAAAGTGGACCCAGGTTCTGGAAAGGCCCAATGCAGCAGTGCAGGGGAATACCAGAACAGGGAAGTGGGAAGGGGTGAATGGGGGAACAGGGGGAGGGAAAAAGACATATGGGACATCTGGGGGGCGGGGAAACCAGAAAAGGGAAATGAAATGTAAATAAAGAATATATCCAATAAAAAAAAAGGAAAAAAAATACAGGCAACTTCTCAGGATTCAGTACCATGTTATTCTTTGAGTTAAATATTCCTAACCAGTCCACTCTTCTCTCATCTTTCAGTCTCCTATGTGTAGCTCTTTTTGGAAGAAGTAAACAGGGAAAGAATATTTGTGTCTTCTCAGAAGTGCATCCTCCTTGCTAATTGTTAACCAGTATCAATATACAGGACTCTGGTTATGCTTTTTGTCCCCCTTTTAAAGGTTCCATTGTGTCTGTGTAAGAGGGTCTTTCAGTAAATACAATAAACTGAGTCTTGTGGTAGCCCTTTTCTCCTGATTTTTCTTAGGAGAGCTGTGAATTTTGAATCCCTTTGAGAGTAAGTCTGCTAAGTTAAAGAGCTCATATGGACATGCCATTGGAGATATAGTAGGCTGGATTATAAATTCTTCCTTGGAAATGATGCAGCTCCTTTGTCTTATATTTGGTATTTACAACAGAAGTTTGTACCATGTGAAAAGAATCTGAAAGCAGAAGTATTTTATGAAGAGCAGGCTCATTGCTTTACCATCAAGGCAGGTCCTCATATCTAGTTCACTTCTTATTACAATGACTGCTAAGCAGACGGTTCTTAAAATATGGTGTATTCAATTCATCTAAAACTTCCCTCTTCAAAAAGTTTTTAAGTGACAATTGTAGACAAAATTGTTTTGTTGTGATATTTTTCATTTGAGTGAGTCTTTGCAGTCCTTGTCTTTTTTTCTTTCTAAGCTGATACTATATTTAGCTTTGTAATCCTTCGTGAATATTTTAATGAATGCTTGAGGTAGATTGCATTCATCTGTATGTGCTATGAGTTGACATTTTTTAATAAAACAGAATATGAGAATAGTGTTAAGAACAAATGACAACCTGCCACTCAAACATAAATACGAGGCTCATATTTTAAGTCAAATTGTTGATTTAAAGCCATCTGTATGAAGAATAAAAACAGTGTAATGACACCCAGACTATGTCACTTGCAAATGCTGAATTAATCTACTGTTAACTATATGTAAATCTGCTGTTGAGAGCTCTTCTTTAGCTCAATTCTTTCACACTGCTATGATTTTACTGCTGCTGTGTCAAGGATTAGAGAAACATTGTTCATCAGAACTCTATGAAGACTCTCTGTGAAATATACACACCATGTTTTGTTAAAGGTGGACTACTTCCCTACACCATCAAGAGCTGAATAGAATAACTATGATCTTTACATTACCTTTTTGAATATTTAATTATGTATATTACTAATTACCTCAAATATAGTTTTAAAGGAACTACATATTTTTATAGAAAATAGTGATATAGTTTATATCACCATAAAAAATGGAATAATACCCATAACTATGTTTATCATGCAACACTGGGGAGGCTATAGTTGGAGTACTACCAGAAATTTAAGGTTAGCTTTCATTACAAAATAAATTGTA
Source organism: Apodemus speciosus (assembly GCA_002335545.1). Lineage (NCBI taxonomy): Eukaryota > Metazoa > Chordata > Mammalia > Rodentia > Muridae > Apodemus > Apodemus speciosus. Next base: position 220,157 of record BDUI01000243.1, read on the forward strand.
TTCCATTCTAGGGTACAGAATGACCCACTCTTGGCTAACCCCACTGATGATAGATTATAAATGATAACCTCATGGATAATATTTTGTTTCTTTGTATCTATTACATGACTTTTCTTAGAGATGTGTGAACAAATGTCTATTCACCTCATAGAGGGAATAAAGAAAGCAATTATTTGATCCAAATCAAGCTACACAAACCAATGATCTTAGTGTGTTGCTTATAGAAGCATTCCAGGGCTTACTTACTGAAGTATCAATGGGCCAAAGACATCTTCATCACTAAATATTCCATCTCAGGGGGAGCAATGACTCCTGGAAGGTGTAGCCTTAAGTTCCATGTATAACTTGTAGATATTTCCACATGTAGAATTGGTGACTTTCCTCTCTAGGCATTCTTTTATTGCTTGAGTAAGGACCTTTGATTCTCCTGTGTTGTAGGTTTCAGCAGCTCCTTGAACATTAGAACCTGCATCTTTGTTTCTGGAGTCATATGATTTTACCTTCTCCCTTAAATCCAGAATAACCATACAACAGTTATCTTTTATTTTCATGTAGATAGTAATAAGAACAATACAGATAATTTTAAATACTGTAGTTCTTAATGAATAAAAGGCAATGGAATTCATTATACTTTACATAATCCTTATGCATACTTTGATTATACTAAAGATCAAGAATATTAGTGACAATTGTGATGATGTGACCACAAAAGTATCCAAAACATAGAATTAATAATTGGTAGTTATGATTTTCATATTTGCTTCAGATAAATATAATTTAACTATGCTAATATAAGTACTCTATAGGTAATGACTTTTTTTTCTGCCATGCCTGATGACCTGAATTTAATCTCTGTGACCCACATGGCAGAAAGAACAAACTAACTCAAGTAAATTGTCCTCATACCACCACACAGTCATTATCTTGTGTGTATGTGTGTGTGTGTGTGTGTGTGTGTGTCCATGTTCATAGCAAACATTTTTACAGATCAAATAACAATTAACTCTCGGTAAACACTGATTTTTGGAAGTAGCATTTATTCAGAAGAACATGAAAAACACCAGAATAGCCTTTAACAGCTTAGCTTAAAAGAACATTTTATGCATGGCATAATTTGAGGACAAAACAGTTTAATTTTGATGACATATAGCTTAGCAGAATTGTTATTTTATGTGTTATGACCTTGTGACACAAGGAATATTCTGTGTACTTAATAGTTATAAAATTTTCCCATTTTGGTTTTCTTTTAGAAGACTTAGAAGTCTATATTTATTTTAACATTTTGACCATACATCCATTTAAAATTGTATATTATGCATATAAGTAGGTTGTATGTGTTTATATACTTAGATTTGATATTTAAGGAAAATAAGTGAGGTGGACAGTATAAAAGATGTTTGTGGTTAATAGCATGAAGTTTGAAAAGATTTTGATTTGATTAAGTAAATAGATTTATCTTTGAGGACTCAGGTTATAATCTAATTTGGTATATGTTGGACACCTCAAATCTTAGGTCTTACATTTTGTCTACTTCATGGTAACTAGGCAAAAAATGAATGAAGTCCTTTCCCTGAATATTAGTTATAGTTAAAGATTTTCTTCACTCCAAAATTTGTATAGTGTTAACATTTTTCATCAAACAAGAAAAAAATTCTCATGCTGCTACAATGAAAAATGGGTGTACTTTGTGATTTGGTAAATGATCCACTATGTCATGAAATATTTTGCCATTAATACAATGGAAAATATGATTATACCTCATTTTTATTAGGGAAAAATCCATGGTAGGAAATACAATAGAAAGAAAGTAACTGAGCTCATTTCTTATTCTTKACTGAAACAAGTTTTTTTGTTTGTTTGTTTTTTGTTTTTTGTTTTTTAATGCTTTTCACTGTTCTTTGTTTCTGAGCAATGACTTCTAGCCAAATGCTTTCAAATTACATCTAAGGGGAAATGGTATGACTACCCTAGCCATAGTCATCTATATTTTTGGAATTGTGCTAAGATCTTCACTAATCTCATTAAATTTCCATAGAAGTATTATAAACTAAGTACATTTCTCCTCACATTGACAGCAGGGGAACTGGATCTTTTAAGGGTTGAGTCATTTGCACAAGGTCATGCACTTCTAGAGTTTGTAGGTTAATGTGTTTTTCTCTGTAAACCAAAGTAAGTTTTCTGAAGCATGAAAGAATAAAAGAAAAGCTTATTTTGCATTTCTAGGTAACCTAACAGGAATGTAGTTGGAAAACTGCTTAGGACAGAGCTCATCCTGAGAACAAAAACTACTTCTTAAGCCGGGCGGTGGTGGCACACGCCTGTAATCCCAGCACTTGGGAGGCAGAGGCAGGCAAATTTCTGAGTTCGAGGCCAGCCTGGTCTACAGAGTGAGTTCCAGGACAGTTAGGGGTACACAGAAAAACCCTGTCTTGGAAAAAAAAAAAAAGAAAAACTACTTCTTGACGTGGGAGGGAACTATATACCACAGTGAATGGTCTCTAGAAGTTTCTTGGTGGAATCAACACTTGCTCAAATATGTGGACTGAAATAAACATGGTTGTGACTTATATCTGGGTCTGTTTAACAGGAGCTCATCTCATATTAATGTATTACTCACAATGTGAAGACTGCTGTGGATTCTACTATAAGACATAAATCAAATGACAGACAATTGGAAAGCTGAATAATGTGAGTGAAGGGATAAGCACATATTTAAAAATCCATTGATACTTATAATGTCAGTCTTCAAATGAGTCTATTTATAAGAGATGAAGAATATGTTAGATGTTGGGTTTTTGAAATTTAAAAATGAATAAATTACAATAACTTTCTTTTTATCTATGTATTTATTGTGTGTGTGTATGTGAGTGCAAGTACATTCATGTATACTTCATAATGCATATGAAGGTCACAGAACAACTTGCTTAGTTGATTTGTACATTGTATTATGCAGGCTGCTGGATAGGAATCATGACTTGCTTAGCAGCAAGTCCCTTCACCTGCTGAGCAAACCTCAAAAGCCACAAAAAGGTGGTGTTGATTTTCTAGTTAGTGATTCACAGTTGGAAATGTGTTGATATTCACACAGAGCAGCCTTCAATTTCTATCTTTTCTGATCATCAAGACTGCAATACTATTGAGCAAAATCTTCTTTGCTTCGCTTTCCACAATGTGATTTTATTTTGAAATGAAGCATGAGTATTTATAGCTAATTTCTGTAGCTAATTATTTATCCAGTTCATACTCTCTATTTGTCTCCATAAGCTAAAGAACATTTTTTCTTTGTCTTTTTTTTTTCCAAGACAAGGCTTCTCTGTGTAGCCCTGGCTGTCCTGGAACTCACTCTGTAGACCAAGCTGGCCTCGAACTCAGAAATCCACCTGCCTCTGCATCCCAAGTGCTGGCATTAAAGGTGTGTGCCACCACTGCACAGCTGCTAAAGAACTTGAAAGCTAGACATGTAGTATTTCTCATTTTCCTTCACAAAATAATGACTACTCAGAATGTTTATGTTACTATTTAGAGTTTTTGGTGTATTAACCAAGGTGTTTTTGGAAACACCAAAGCGTGAGTACATGCACTGGATGTGGAGGTGACAGAAATCACTGTTGGATTTCTCTGCATATGGATTTTGAGATTGTGATAGAATGATGAAGAAATATTAGTTTATGTAGCATGGATTATGTGAGCAGATGATAGAATCATAGCATAGCAATAGTTATAAGGGAGATAAAAACTTGTTATCTTGGGAACACTCTTTTAAAAGAAGGGGAACAGACACCTCTGCCTCCACAGGATCATCATCATCATCATCATCATCGTCATCGTCATCGTCATCGTCATCGTCGTCATCATCATCATCATCAATCATCATCATCATCATAATCATCATCATCTTCAGCAGCAGCAGCAGCAGCCACTGCCACTGTAACTGTCATAACCCTCATCTTACACCTAGATCAAGCCCACCATTTCCAGTTCTATACTTACCATTCTTCAAGACTTCTAGCATTTGTAGGCCAATGTGTGTCTCTCTGTAAACCAAAGTAGTGCGTGTTCTGAGGCATGAAAGAATAATAGAAAGGCTTATTTTGCATTTCTAGGGAACCTAAAAAGAATGCAGTTGGAAAACTGCTTGTGACAGAGTTCATCCTGAGAACAGAAAGTACTTCTTGACCTGGGCTGAAACTAAATACTATAGTGAATGGTCTCCAGAAGTTTCATTGGTGGAATCAACAGTTTCTCTAACATGTGGACTGATGAGAATTGCCTGTGTAAACATCATGGCTAGAAGAGTAATATCAGAAAGTAGTATGCAATTGGAGTTGGGAACAGTCAGAAGATGGTTAATGCCATCCTTACTGGCTATTGTTTTTGACAAAAATTCTATTTATCCTTTAATTTTTAAAAATTGTGTTGCTCTTCTTGGTCTTCCTTTGATTGCTCTCTGGTGGCTATCTGTCAGAATTACCTTCTTGCTGTTTTAATTTTCAATTCCATCCTTAAGATGCATCTCACGCTAAAGAATGAATATTCACACAAAACATTCAGTAAATGGGTAGTTTTTTTATATAAGATGTTGCATTTGTCATAATTAATCTCTATTAATAATTTAAACCATTTTTCAATTATGTCATGATTAAAGCACCTTTACCCACAAAGTTCATTTAGGCGATAGCCATCTCTCCTTTCCTCCATTTCCTAGCAGATATTTTTATTTTCATAATATGTCGTCTGTCATGCTTTGGAAAGTTTCTGTCCCCCTTTTTGTTCTCAATTGTGACTTTCTGAATCTATTTTCAACATATAAAACTCTGGTAGCTACTTGCATGGAGGAGGCTCCAGGGAGTCCATGAAGGTGACATTAGCTAAGACTTCTAGCATTGGGGGATATGGATTGTGAAGTGACCATCTCCTGTTGCAAGGCAGGACTCCTAGTGGAGGGCTAAAGACACAAACCCACCTACAAAATCTTTGACACAAAATTTGTCCTGATTACAAGAAGTGTGGGGGCAAAGATGAAGCAGACACAGAGGGAATCAGTAACCAATGACTGCCCCAACTTGAGACTCATCCTATGGACAAGAAACAGTCTCTGACATTGTTAATGATACTCTGATATGTTTGCAGTCAGTAGCCTAGCATATCTGTCCTCTTAGAGGCTTCACCTAGCAGCTGACTGACGTAGAGGTAGAGACCCACATCAAATACCAGATGAAGCTCTGGAATAAGCTCTGGAGAAGTTGGTGTGGGGAGGGGAAAAAACTAAGGGACCTGATGTAATAGGGACTCCACAAGAAGATCAAGAAAGTCAAATAACCTTTGACCTTGGGGGTTCCTAGAGACTGAACAAGCACCCAAAGAGCATATATGGGCTGAACCTCCCTTCCCCCACACATACAAATGTAGCAGATGTGCAATTTGATCTTTATGGGTATCCCTAATAACTGGAATGGGTACTGTCCCTGACTCTGTTGCCTGCCTGGAGATACTGTCTTCCTAACTGAACTGCCTTGTCAGACTTCAGTGAGAGAGGATATATGAAGACCTGCAGTTACTTAGGGTGCCAGGGTGGGTTGAGACTGGACATGGGTGTCGGGGGCTGCTATTGGGATATAAAGTGAATAAATTAATTAATTAATTAATTAATTAATGGATAAATAAATAAATGAAAAATGTGGTTGCTATATTTGATGTTACTAAGATTCCTTTTTTAATATATAATTTTGCCCAATTTAACAATAGGGGCATTTCACAGCATTTAGAGTGCCATCACTATCTACCATGCTTACTGTCTACTTGTCATTTGGATTTCAGGGGCTCCATATGAATATGTACTAAGGGGCTCTCAGCAGAGAACTTGCAGAGCTTCTCCTGCCATCTTTTCTCTTGATAGGCATCTTGCACATCTGATCATAGGAAGAAGAACAGTGTAGAACCTGCTGGCCAGGTGGGACTCTTTCCTTTGGGGATGGGTACACTGGTGTTATTTCTCATTTTATAGCAATATAAAAACAACTTCATATTATTTTGCTGAATTATTTGTGAACTAGAATGGGGTATCAGGAATTGCAAACAATTGCATTTCCCTCTTTTATCATTTTTTTCACAATTAAAGATGCTTTTATTCTCTGGAAAAATAAAGTAAATAAATGGTACACTTGGTGTAAAGAAAAAATTTCTCTGGAGAAATCATAAATTCAATCAAACTACTTATACTTTGTACTTCAAAATACTTGCCCAAAGAAGATAAGTAAATCAAGTGTGTTCTATTTTAATTTTATGGTCATAGACTTTAAAAGAAATTCAAAACTATTAGAAGATAAAATATTCATAGATAAAAAGGATTGGGACACATGAAGCTACAGTTTCCAATAACTTCACTGGAGAAGCTGCATCATTAGAAGGAGTTTCTTTCAGATACTTTCAATTATTTTACAAAAAATATTAGATACCAAGGAGAGCTGTGCATCTTGAGATCATATAATGGGAGGTTATATGGACAAAGAGATATTCTGGCTTTTGAAGAAAATTGTCTTTTATTTATCTGGAGTAAACCCTCAAGACAAATTCAGCAATCTAAAATGAAAATTATATACTAGTGCCACTGGACCAAACAAATATAAATGTGCTTATTTACCTTGACAACATCATAACCCTAACCATGTTAGACAATTCTCATTCTCATGGGAATAGTCAAAATGCCAACTGAACATGCTCCAGGACTTGATGTTGAGGTTTTTAACCCACTGTACTTTTCTGTTACAAACTATGAGGTAGTGAGTCTGAGTGCTAAAAATATATTACAGCATTTACTTATTGACACGTAGTTTAAGGGTCTAGAAATTTACCTGAATTATAAAAAAAAGTAGATCTGTAGAAATGGTAACTTCACATAAAACTAAATTATGATATTAACAGAAGTGGAGGCATTATACCTTATAAAATCTTGACTTTGTTTTTCACTCAGATCTTACAAGACACAAATGAATAATTCACTTTTTCCATGAAAGAGACAAAAATAGTTCAATATAGTTTCTTTATGATTTTCTACATAAAATCTAAGGGACATATTTTATAACGGTGCAGGCTGCTCCTTTGTGATTAATATGTATTATTCCTTTTCCTGTATATTCATTGTTTCCAAAGCATGTTATTTAAAAACCTCACAAAAGTAAGGGTTTAACCAGATAGTTTCTACGTGTTTTTCAGGTTCCAAGAGTAATTTCTGAAAAGCATTTAATCATTTAGTCCTTGGGAGCATATGCATCCAATCATATCATTATAAAATATGGGGTCTAGCAAGATGGCTCAGAGGTCTCATTGTGAGTCCAATCCCAGAGAGCACACCATCCTCCTCTGGGTCCTGTGAGCAAAGACATGCACACAGTATGGGTAGATTTATGGAGGCAAACACTTAAACACAGAAATAAGAAGTAAATCCTTAAAAGAAAGAAAATCAAGGGCTAAGAAGATGGCTCAGTGGATAAGAGCACTTTATAAACAAGTATAAAAGTCAAAGTTCGGATTGGATTACAGTATCCATATGAAAACTGGGCATTGTTCAAGCATGCACCAGTCCAGTGTTGGGTAGAGCCTGTCAGCCCTGTGAGGTTTAATAACCAACCAATCAGGTGGCAAAAAGCTAGAAGCTTCATGATTATTAAGAGGTCCACATTTCTGACATCCTCCCATACCACACAGCTTCTCTGTTCCTGCCATAATCAGGAAGAGAGTTGAGGCTCCTACCCCAATAGCCATAACAGAGGAGACCTCCACAGAGCCCTGTAGATTTGGTTTCTATCCTACCGCCTAAGCCCCATAGTCCTTCTGAATTGCACCTCCATCTACTAGTGGGGCAGATTCTACACCTGGAACACAAATCTTGCCTGACTCTCAGGAGGCTTTCTCTAACTAGGAACACAGGGAGTTTGCTCTAACCAGAGACACTAGAGGCCTGCTTAAACCCGGGGCACAGGAGTCCCACCCTCTTAAACAGAGACTACTCCCAGGATGCCAGTAACCCATGTCACAGACATATTACCTGCCTCCAAGGAGGCATGCTTCAGTCAGAGACACTTAAAACTGGAGATAACCAGATAATGGGTTAGTACAAGAACATAAGCAACAGAAGCCAATATAATTTGGCACCATCAGATCCCAGTTCTCTCATTAAAAGCTCTACATATTCTAAGAGACATGTAAAGCAAGATTCTGATCTAAAATTCCATCTCATGAAGATGATAAAGTTCTTTAAGAAGGATATAAATAATTCCTTTAAAGAAATACAGGAAAAGGAAGACAAACAGGTTCAAGCACTTAAAAAGAAAACAAATGAATATCTAAAGAAATACAGGAAACATGCAGAAGAATGAGAATTGATCTATTCTTATCTCCTTGTACTAAGCTCAACTCCAAGTGGATCAAGGACCTCCACATAAATCCAGACACACTAAAACTAATGGAAAACAAACTGGGGAAGACCCTTGAGGACATTGGCTCAGGGGGAAAGTTCCTGAACAGAACACCAATAGCTTATGCCCTAAGATCAAGAATAGACAAATGGGACCTCANAAAAAAAAAAAAAAAAAAAAAAAAAAAAAAAAAAAAAAAAGAAATACATGTGCATATATTAATGAAAAAGGAATGTTTTGGTCCTTTGTGATTTTAGTTTCAGTACTGTGGGCTGAACCTGGGGCCTTGTTATTAATGAAAAAGAGGCCATAAATCTTAAAGAGCGCTAGGAAGGGTATTTACAAGGGTTTGGTGTGATTTTTTTTTTAATTAAAATGTTAGGCCAATTAGCTATGGTAGCTAAATAAATTTAATTCTAACCAATAATTTGGTCAACACCTGTGTAATTTACAACATCATAATACCTCTGCAGGAACTTCAGTGACCCATTAAGAGCTGAAATACCTCTGTTATTGGGAAACCAGGCATGCATTCTTAAGAGTGAAAATTTTTATAAATTTGGTCATGCCATATATGTTAAAGCTAGTAAAGAAGCAGGGAGAAAACTCTTCAGGAAATGCATGTCCCATGAGGTGAGAATAAAGAGGTGGACTGTATGCCTAGAGTTTTGGCTTGCCCTTTACTACCAAAAGCAGCTACCTGTAGGCTGATCGATGTTTTTCCTGGTTTGGATCCTGAAGAACAAATAATAGAGCTTGGACATGTAGGGAAAGGGCAAGTGTCACAACACTCTAAGTCAACAGAGAAATTGCTCCTGAGCAATACATTAAAACCCTAAAACCCGATAGCTAGGATGGATTGTGAAACATTTCTTTTACATAAATGTGGATAAAAAAATGCAAGATGTAGTTTTCTTTCTAAAATGAAACTAAGTTAAAAAATGTCAGTGATAATCATGATCATAATAGCAAAAAATGCCATACAAAGTAGAAAACATGACTGAATTAAAAAATAAAATGAACTTACAGAACACAAGAAAATAAAAATAAGTGCAAGTCAAACAAACATGTCCTATGAAATAGTTAAAATAGTTGCCACAAAAATATTTGAGATATTTACATCTGCCACAAAATCAATTAGCTAAACCAAAAATTTTAAAAGAGCATATTATTAATATGAGATCATCAGAGAGTGAGAAATGCAGGCAAAATAGAATAAACTGAAGATCACATTAGAAAGATTTAAACTTGAAGACAAATGATTTAAAATCAATGGAACAAAGGAGCAAAGGTGAAACACCAGTAGTAAGTACACAATAATGGAAGTGTAAAAGAAACGTCTAATTTCAAATCTCAGTGAGAATAGAGCTAGGGAAATAGGGAAGAAACTCATTGGCAGAGAAGTTGCCTAAAAAGCCCAAAGCCCTGGGTTCTGTCAGTGCAGGAATAAATTCAGAACGGATCGAAGAATGTGACTAGAGAATACAGGAGAATGAGAAAAGCCTATATGAAGAAATGAAGGCCAACTATTTACCAAATTTAAATGAAAAAATATAAAAATAATGGAGAAAGTCTCTGATGATCTCATATTAATAATATGCCCTTTTAAAATTTTTGTTTAGCTAATTGAATATTTTTGTAACAGATCTAAATATTGGTGAGAATCAGTACCAGCTGTGTAACCAAAGACAATAATTAAATAGTCTAAAGACAAAGAGAATCTCGAAGGCAGTGAAATACAGTAATTCATTACTGAGATAGGCGTATTTGAGAGACAACTCCAGTTTCTTAGCAGATGCTAAGTAGGTGGACAGAAGAGGACAAGACAATAAACATTACATCAGGATGCACATAACAATGCTGCTATTCAGAAATCAAGGAGAAAGGTTTTCCTAGATGAACCAAAGCTTTGTGAATATTTACAAGCACCCACAGTTAAAAGGCATGTTAGTGGGAGTCCTCACTAATCTGAAGTGAAAGGATGTTATGCAGCCACACAGCTCCATATAGAAATGTAAGTTTTGGAGAAGGTACCATGAGGTGCTGAGAAAAAGGTATAGTCTTTTGCTTTAGGATGGAATGTTCTATATATATCTGTTAAATCCAATTGGTCCAAAGCTTCAGTAAGTTTCACTGTGTCCCTGCTTAGTTTTTGTTTTCCTGATCATTCCATTGAGGATAGT
>BDUI01000243.1:265953-284581 GCA_002335545.1 Apodemus speciosus
ATATAATGGAGTACTACTCAGCTATTAAAAACAATGAATTCAAGAAATTCTTAGGCACATGGATGGAGCTAGAAAATATCATCCTGAGTGAGGTAACCAAATTACAAAAGAACACACATGGTATCCCCTGATAAGTGAATATTAGCCCAAAATCTCAGAATATCCAAGATAAAACTCACAGACCACATGAAGCTCAAGAAGAAAGACAAAATTGTTGACACTTTGATCCTTATTGGAAGGTGGATCAAAATACCCATGGCTCACAGCCAATCAATAGACTGAGATAAGGTCCCCAATGAAGCAGCAAGAGAAAGGACTCAAGTGCTGAAGAGGTTTGCAACTGTGTAGGAGGAACAATAATATGTACCAACCAGTACCCCCAGAGCTCCCATGTTCTAAACCACCACCAAATAGTACACATGGAGGGACCCATAGCTCCAGCTACATCTGTAGCAGATGATGGCTGTTTCAGACATCTATGAGAGGAGATGCCATTGGTCCTGTGAAGGTTCAATCCCCCAGAATAGGGGAATGCAAGTCAGGAAATTGGTGGGGTGGTAAGCAGGAGGAGGGGGCATGGGATAGGGTGTTTTATGAGGGTAACCAGGAAAGGGGATACCATTTGAAATGTAAATAATACAAATGTCTAATTAAAAAACTAACAAACAAACAAAAACAACTCTCAGACATTTCCCAGCCTGTAATCCTAATCCACCTGCAAATTTGTTTTGCAGTGCCAACTCCCCTACTCTCTATGTTGGCCAGATATCCAATTTCAGATGTGCTCTTAAATGCCACATTAAGTGCACAATAACTGTGATGTTCACCTCCAATAACATCAGGTACAGGAAACATGTTTAGTGAAACATATTTCCACATAGATATTGGTGTATTGTTTAAATGGTCAACAATGTTCAGGATGTCTCTTCCATCAGAAAAGACCTATTATAGGATCCCAGGTTATTAATGTGGCAGTCCACTGCCCTGTGTGAATTTATCTGCACTGTAGTAGGTAACCTTGGCCTAAGTACACAGAAAACAAGAACAACAGCCATTGATCTGCATGTATCTATTCTTCCAGAGAAGTAGTTCCTGCCCTGAATCTGGTTAGAGAAAGAGACAAGCTGAAAAAGGACCTTGGATATGAATCATGGCATTTTCCTCTTCTTATTAAAGTCATGTCTGTACTTGTCTGGCCTCTGCAGCTGCTTTTTTCAGTCAGAGAGCTTTCTGAGTGGTGAATGAACAGTCAGATACTTTGCAGTTCAATGCTGCATATGGATACGGGCCATTTGTCAGAGTGCCAACCATAGCCACCTCAAATACTGTACTTTAAAAAGAAAAAGGAGAATTATTGATGTGGATGCTTTTAGAGATGGAAGAAAAGTATATTTATCTTTATGTATTGAATTTATTTGAACACCAAAATACTACTTAGAAGCCAATATTTAAAAGAACTTCTTAATGGTTTGTTATTATTTTTGCATATTTGTGTCTAATCAAACATATATTGCAATAGTATATAAGGGTAATCCATATCATTTTAAAATAAGCCTATCATTTCATACACTTGCTATTTTTAATTGTATAAACCCCAAGATTTTTTTCCATTCAGGAAATAGAATTTAGGACTTCAGGTGATATGTTAGCCCAAAAGCTCAAAATAAACAAGTTACCATTAACCTAGCACAGGAAGCTCAAGAAGAAGRAGGACTTAAGTGAGGGTACTTTGGTTCCTCTGAGAAAGGGAACAAAATACTTACAGGAGCAATAAGGGAGTCAATGTGTGGAGGAGAGACTGAAGTAAAGGCCACCCATAGACTGACCTACCTGGGGATTCATCCTATAACCAGTTACCAAACCCAGACACTACAACAAGAAGTGTATACCAAAAGGTGCATGCCATGGTTGTCTCTGGAGGCGCCCTGCCAGAGCCTTACAAATACAGAGGCAGAAGCTAGCAACCAACTCTTGGATTGGGCGTGGGGTCCCCAATGGAGGAGCTGGTGGGTGGTCCAGAGGAGCTGAAGGGGTTTACAGCCCCATGGGAAAAACAATGATTTTGGTCACCCAGACACCCCAAGACTCCCAGGGACAGAAACATCAACCAAGGGATAAACATGGTTCCAGCCAAAAATGTGACAGAGGAAGGCCTTGTTGGGCATCAGTGGGAGTAGTGGTCCTTGGTCAGGTAAAGGCTCAATAGAGGCCCCAACAAAGAGAAACTGAGAGGGAGAAGGGGGAGTGTGTTGGGTGGAGGGGCATATACGTGGAGGCAAGGGGTGGGAGGAAGGGTTGGGGGTCTTTGGGGAGGAGGGCAGTTGGGAAAGGTTTAACCATTGGCAATGTAAATGAAGATGATATTCAATAAAAAAACGAAAAGAAAATCCTCATCCTTTAAGCAATCATTTTGTTTAACTTTATGTAATATTTGTAAGTAGACATCCTGTCTTATTATATTTATAGTTAAACATTAGTGACCCACAGGTTGTTAGCTAAAGCTTTGCTGCTGTGAACAGACACCATTCCCATGGCAACTCTGACAAGGACAACATTTAATTGGGATAGATTTACAGGTTCAGAGGTTCAGTCCATTATCATCATGGCAGCATATGGGCAGGCGAGCTACAGGAGGACCTGAGGTTTCACCATCTTCCTCTGAAGGTTGCTAACACTGGCTTCCAGACAGCTAGGACAAGAGCCTTAAAGTCCATGCCCACAGTGACACAACTACTCCAGAGGGCCACACCCATGCCATGCTAAATGCTGTTGTCCAACCCAAAAGTTGTGACAATGGAATCAATTTGTAAAAATTCTCTCAAGGTAGGCATCCAGCTAGGTTCTGCATAAATCTTTTTACTTCTCAGTGCATTCTCTTGCCTGCTGTTTGATTATATTTAGAGTTTATAATGATTTTCTGCATGGAAGTTCAATACCATGGAACAAATTGCATTTTAATTAAAAATGCTTCTTCAATATCTTACTTTAAGAGCTACAGATATAAGTCCATATTNATGTGCATGTGCATAACCTGATACACAGGTGGAGGTAAGAAGCCAACTTGAAATTGGTTCATTTGTGCAATAGTATCCAACTAAAATTCTTAAATAGATTCCAGTGGTGGTGGTGTTTCTCGCTACCTGTGTTCTAATGTTCTAGTTTCCCAAATGAAAGACAAGCACACGCAACCATTACATTTTGTTATGCCCAAATTGGCTCAATGGCTAGGCCACTTCCTAACCTCCACGTGACTAATCCAGCTCCCACTACTATTCTCAAATTATTACTTACTAAAATCTGTATTTCATCTTTGCTGCCGTAGAACCAGTCGGACAGCCCTTTTGGGGCTGCTCTCCCCCAACTACTACATGGCTACATGGTGGTGGCGCTCTCTGTCTTGCACCTTCTCAGGCATGCTGTCTCCTCTTCTCCACCTCTCCTGGCATGGTGGATCTCTTTCTTCCTTCTCCCTCCTCTCTCTCCTGGGAATCCTAGAAATCCTACCTCTGTCCGCCCTGCTCAGCCATTGGCTGTTGTCAACTGTATTTACCAATAAGAACCAACTGTTTTATGTGTAGATGGGTGGATTCTCGTGTAAACAATTTTGGAGACACAAATTAACATAATACAAACTGCATTAGGCCAAACTCACTATACTCTTGTTCTATCATGTGTATCCTAAAGCTCAACCACATGTTCTCAGACTTGACAGCAAGAACTTTCACACAATGAGCCCTCTTGTTCACCCATTGGCTGATGCAATTTATGTTGAATTTTAGGAAAGCTTTTTTTTTAAGCTGGTAGATTTAGGCAGTTGGAAAAGTTAGTGTTTCAGAAAAAGATGTTAAGTTTTAAATTAAATGCAAAAAATTAAAACAGTAATTATGTACTTCTGAGCACAAATATAATCTAGTTTAGTAAGCTAAACACATGCTTTCAAATACTAACTCTCCAAGCTGGAAGGTGTTGGTTCTTTTTTTAATTTAAGTCTTAATAATTTGGCAATGATAGAGAATCATAATGCCATTTTCTACAGTGTTGGTGATTATAACATATCATGGCATTAAATTTAAACATTTTAAAATAAATTTTAAGTTTTTTAAAAGAGCAATGTAAAAATAAATTTTATCATGTAGTATTTATGATTTATGAGAATTCTAACAATTATAACTTCTTTATCATAAGGCTTTTAAAAACTCCAAGGAAAACACCTAATTGTTCTAACATTTTAACTTCAGGAAAAATTTGTTCCTAACATTGGCTCAATTTATATATAAGCATTAAGTTATAACCAATAACATTTTTATCAGTTTTGAAAAAATATGTCGAGAAATAGTATTGCTTAAAATTAAATTGCTTAAAATGGACAAATCTTATCCTTTCAAATGTTACACAGTATTTTCATAAACTGTCTTAAGCAAACCTTAAAGATAGGTAACATGATAAAGAGAACATGAAAAATTTTCACATGGAATGTGTGAGTCTACATCAAGGCACACTCATATATTGTACATTACCAACACTGATGGTCAAATCTTTTATTAGAAACAAAGGCCTAAAATTCTACATTCACTAGAATATTGGGCATATATGAATCTATTCATCTCTTTTTCTTTTCCGTTTTCCATATATCATTTCTCATTTGGGGGCTAATTAAGGTTGTACATCTGTTATCATAGCCACTGATCCCAGTTTCTTTTCTGTTGCTTTCAGAAAGTACCATAATAAAGAAAATTCTAAGTGGTATAGTGTTTATTCTACTTACAGTTTATAGAGAATTATTGCAGGGACATCAAGTTAAGAAATTAAAATTGAATGTTTATAATCACCATCAATCAAAGAGAGTAGATTCATACATGTCTGATCCAATGTTCATGTCCTCTCTATAAGCATAAAGCATATATCCCAGGATATCCTTTCAGTTAAATGGTGTTGCCTGTACTGAGACAGGGCCTTCCGTGCCAATTAATATAATCAAACTAGTTCCCCACAGATATAGCTGATCTAGTCAATCACTCCTTCAGACTCTCTTCTTGAGTGATTCTTTCCCGTAGCAAGCTGACAATTAAAGCTGGCTGTGTTATGATTGTTTTTTATTTGTGCAATAACTGTTCATAAAAAGCTTAAGAAAAGATCCTCTTCTGATCCTACATAATAGCCATATCCCAGAAACCTGGCTTTATTTAAAATCCCTAAATAACATATTCTGCTCTAAAATGGGTTGTGAGATCTTTTACAGACTAAGAACATAGAAACCCATTAATACACACACACACACACACACACACACACATACACACACACTCACTCACACAAATTGGTGTATGCACAAGACAGACAGTATCCAACAAATGGATGAATCTTTTCTGTAGATGTCAGATACCATTTTACAATTAATTTTAGCTTTGGAGTTGAAGGGAGCTAGAAGTCCACCTAACTCAATAGTGTTTTAGTAAAAGCTTGCCTAATAGCTACATGACATTTAGATCAGATGCAGAAGTTGAAAATAAATGGCAAGTGAAGGGCCCATGAGAATCCAAGGAAGTGTTGGTTCTTAATCTGCATCATTCCATCTCTCCATAATCACAATGCTTTGATTAGGAAATGTCAATAGCATGGTCATTGGTACAGATGGTACTTCATCAGAGAGCTCAGGCCATACAAGTAACAGTATGTTCATTCATGATTGTGTATGTATGTATGTGACTATTCCTGTCTTCATATATATTAATAATAATGTCTCTTTTTGGGGATGTAGGATGCTAAGTGACACTGATGAATATGTCATTCTTAGGGTCAGTAAAATTGCTTGACTAGCATGCCAGCTATATGACTTCCTTATTTGGCTCCAGGTACCAACCAAGTTCCATTGATAACCACTCTTTTATGGTTTTACAGCTTCTAATACAGAGGTAAATTGAATCTCCTGAGAGTCAATAGGATTTGAGTTTTCTCATAGGCATACGTGGAATAATTTCTAGTTGCTTATTTGTTCATTTATTATTTTAAAGCTATTTCATATTTATTAAACTTAACTTTTCCATCTATGGTGTGGCATTATATAAAGTACCTTAAAGATAATACAAAGTTGCCGGGCGTGGTGGCGCACGCCTGTAATCCCAGCACTTGGGAGGCAGAGGCAGGTGGATTTCTGAGTTCGAGGCCAGCCTGGTCTACAGAGTGAGTTCCAGGACAGCCAGGACTACACAGAGAAACCCTGTCTCGAAAAACCAAAAAACAAAACAACAACAAAAAAAGATACTACAAAGTTAAAACAGAGTATCATAGGACTGGAGAGATTGTTCCATTGAAGACTAGACTCACACCCCAAACTGCAACACCCTTGTCTCCATCTAGTTAGTGTATAGCTATTTGCTCACCATTAACAACTTATCATGTGAAATGCACATATTGACTTAAATATCCCAGATTTTGAGCATTAAAATACCTTGGAAATTTAATATATTACAACAAATAAAAATCGCAGTATATATTTGTAGTATTGGTTGAAAGTCTAAGGTGCCTAGATATTTTTGTTAAAAGATATGAAAGAGATTCTCCAGTTCCACCCACTTGCCTAAGAATTTCATGAATTCATTTTTTAATAGATGAGTAGTATTCCATAGTGTAAATATACCACACTTTCTGTATCCATTCTTCCTTAGGGGAATACCAGGACAGGGAAACAGGAAGCGGGTGATTGGGGAACAGGGGGAGGGAAGAGGGCTTATGGGACTTTCGGGGAGGGGGGATCCCGGAAAGGGGAAATCATTTGAAATGTAAATAAAGAATATATCAAATAAAAAGTGTGAAAGAGAGATATTGAATCATTTAGAAAATAAAGACCTCCTATCAGTAATAGTACCTTTCTGCAGATTCGACAGACCTGTAATTTATCAATAACATTACATTATTTATTTTATTGTTATTTATATTTTCAATGATAATTAAATGGCAACATCTCTAATGCTGATGATTCATACACATTCATAGATATCTAGGCATCTGATCCAAAACTTGTTTATAGCAAATGATCAAGGAGATGCACTGTATTTAAACTGCAGGTTTAATTATTTTATAAAAGCTATAATAAACAGGTGCATTCTAGTAGATGAAATCACAGACAAAATAGAAAGGGATGACTTCTCTCAGGGTTTATTAAATTTGGGTGGTTCTTCTTTGGGCAGCCAGTGATGTGACCATAATGTGTAGAAACACTCGCTGATTTTTCTTGATTGTCACAACAAATGATTTCTTATTGATATTAGAAGGTAGCATTTAGCAATTGCTTGCAACACCAAAAACAGAGACTCTCCCCACCTCCTGCTGGAGTGGCCCTGCTTAGAAATACTGGGAAATTTAAATGAATCTTCAGGACCAAAGAAATATCTGGAATGATCCAGTTTTATCTATGGAAAATTATAAGAAAAATGATATTATTCTATTTTACAGAGAAGAACATAGAAGCCAGAAAAAAACAGAACATTTTTCTCAAGTATATAGAACTACTAAGTAGTGTACTCCAGGGAGCTGAGAAAGCCTGAGTTGGGACAGACTCATTGGCATCTAACCATTCTTTTCCACCACCAACCTCCCATTTAATACCCTGCACTTCTATATAAAGCATTATTAAAGTAAAAAGGGAGGCCAAAACCCAAGATCTCACTAGGCCATATTCTGTAGGTGATGTGAGTGAGCTGTTGAAGTAAAGTTGTTCTTCCAGTGGGAGTGTTTTAAAAGCATTTGATTTATATCTCCACGGGAAACCTACAATGAATTAATGGGTCTTTGTGCTTCTGTTTCTATGATATTTTTTGTTTTCCTTTCTGTGAGTTCATTCATGTTGGTCTACACTGATCACTAAGAGAATGGAATAGTTTCTATGACAATCCTATAAACATAGTTACTGAAGAATTAAAAATGATTAGCTTCACAGCCATTTGAAAATGAACTGTTAAATAGTAAGAACTAATTTGGAAATCTGGAAACTCTTATGAACAGCCCATTACTGTAATTGGCTTTTGTGCAACAAATGGAATATGTTCCTTCGGGCTTTGTAGGGAAATGAAATAAATTGAATATAAACTAGATTAGCATTCCTTAAAGTACTTTTAAGTACTTTGTGTAGTTTAGTACTTTAGAGGTATTTGCCAACATTATACACCCCTCCATGTCTCATTCTTTTGTTGGTTTTCTTATTACAATCTGGAAAACAGATCTCCCAGGAAGTTCAGAGATGCCCAAGTTAAGCAACCACATTTTTAGAGTCTCTTTTATGCTAAATATCACAATACTTTTGCTTCTTTAGTTGGATGAATACAGCCTATTAGCATGTATTATATGGCCATTAAAATGACCCAATCTTCCATTTACAAGGCAATCTAATCTATGTGAATCACTAGGGTCTTTAATATATGTTCCTGTGTGTATTATCCTTTTACTACCAACATTTATATATTTCATGGATACACAGTCTGATGGGTGCACAGCACCACTTGTTTAAATATCTTAGAGACTTGAAGGTCCCCAAACTGATTTTTTTAATTGTCAGTATTCTAAAAAGAAGAAAAACTGTAAGTTGATTGAGATAAAATCAGCCAGGTGAGGAACAAAGGAAATTAATATTCGCATGAGGCTTGTTGAGGATGGAATCTGGGAGATGCCAAAACCAAGCAGCCTTGAAAGTGTGCAACGAAGTTTCATAAAGTGGTGGCTGGTTTTAGAGCTTATATTGCAAAGTGGGTTGTTAGTTATATCTCTAGAATGTTGAGAATTATGATGGTTGCAGCAAACACTGATGTCTTGCAGGAGAGGTGTCTGGTGCAGTCTCATGAAATCAGATTTAGGATTTTCACAAATTTACCAAGGCTAGTAGACTTCATTCTATCATTTCATTTTAGTCCAAGATCACATCTGCCTGGGTCTATTAAAGTTTTTTGCTAAAAACAAGATCTCTGACCTTTTTTGTTTTTTGTTTTGTTCTGTTTGAAAGAGTATGTCATTATGCTGCACAGGCTGGCCTCAGTGCTGGGATGACAGACATATGTTCCCGACACAGCTTTTTTCCTTTCTTGATAATAGAAAGTCTAAGAATGGCAAGTAAGAAAAAAAAATAAAATGTTTATAGTAAGTGACTGGAAAATTTTCTATGCAAAATGGACTGAAAACTATTCTATGTAAGTCTTTTTTTTTTTTTTTTTTTTTTTTTTTTTTTTTTTTTGCAGAGCATATCAAAATCAAAAAGTAAGATTTCAAGGGTGGAGAAATGACTCAATGAGTCATCTCTTCTCAAAAATGAGGATAAGAATTTGGATCTCCAGTACCCAAATGTGTTTTGGAGCTGGGATCCCCCAAGGGTGGGGATGACTCCAAGTTAGGGGCTGGCAGGTAGGAGAGACAGGACTATTCCTAAAACCAATTGGTCAGCCTAATCATATCTATGAGTTTCAGATTAATGAAAGACCATTTTTTTAAAAGATAGATATAGAGCAGTTTGAGGAAAGGTACAATTACCACATGTAGACTAAAACAAGTATTTATACATGCATCCTCATACACAGAATCAAATGGAGAAGTACATACAACATACATATTCAAAATGCTACACATCCTCAAAAGAAAAAAATACACATATAACCTAAAATAAAAATGTTATTTCAGTTTCCGTGAGTCTCCATATTGAAATTAATGCAATAGCAATAGTTACATAGAAATAACTCTGTGAGATGAAGAATGATGGTGTAAGCATATCATTGTCTCTTACTTGGAGGATCTAAGTATATTTCTTCACTTGTAAACACTTCATAATAAAACAAGCCTCTGTAAATTCTCAAATAAGGACAAATGCTAAAGCAGCCTTATTTGTAATAGCCAGAAATTGGAAACACTTTAGATGTCCCTCAACAGAGGAATGGATACAGAAAATGTAGTACATTCACACTATTCAGCTATTTAAAACAATGACTTCATGAAATTCTTAAGCAAATGGATGGAACTAGAAAATACCATCCTGAGTGAGGTAACTCAGTCACAAATGAACACACTTGGTATGCCCTCACTGATAAGTTGATATTAGCCCAAAAGCTGGGAATACTGAAGATACACTTCACAGAGCTCAAGAAGAAGGAAGACCAAAGTGTGGATAATTTGGTCCTTCTTAGAAGGGGGAACAAAATACCCATGGGAGGAGATACAGAGACAGTGTGGAGCAGAATTTGAAAGAAAGGCCATCCAGAGACTGTCCCACCTCATCTCTAGTCACCAAATTCAGACACCATTGTGGATGCCAACAAGTGCTTGCTGACAGGAGCCTGATATAGCTGTCTCCTGAAAGGCTCTGCCAGTGCTGGACAAATACAGAGGGGGCTGCTCTTAGCTGGCCATTGGATTGTGTACAAGGTCCCCAATGGAGGAGCTAGAGAAAGGATCCAAGGAGCTGAAGGGGTTTGCAGATCAATAAGAGTAACAACAATATGAACCAACCTGTACCCCCAGAGCTCCTAGGGACAAAACCACTAACTGAAGAGTACACATGGAGAGACCCATGGCTCCAGCTACATATGTAGCAGAGGATGGCCTTGTTGGACATCAGTGGGAGGCGAGGCCCTTGGACCTATGAAGGCTCATTTCCCCAGTGTAAGGGAATGTCAGGAGAGGGAAGCAGGAGTGGGTGGATTGTGAGCAAAGGGAGGGGGAGGGAATAGGGGTTTTTTGGAGGAGAAACCAGGAAAGGGGATAACAGTTGAAATGTAAATAAAGAGAATACATAATAAAAATTTCAAAAAAATCAAATATAAATCTATTAAAAATAAATGTTGACAATTATTTTTTAAAGGTATAAGTTTGAAAAATATTTATCAAAAGTAAATAATGCAATAACTTTCTTATTCTTTCAGTGAAAGGTTGATGATTGTTTTTGGAAGCTTGATGTGAAAATTGATGGCTAAAATCACTTTTATTAGTATTAAAATGCTTGTTCAGTAAATTGTAAGTAGACCTAGATGAAATAACTGAAATTAGAATTTTGTATCACGTAATTTAAAATTCTGTCTTTAGATATATTTCTTCTGAGCAAATCTTAATATCTCACAAAATAAATAATAGTTAACAGTTTTCATTAACTTAAATGCATTTATCTATATACATTAGAAAGTCCTTTTCCTAATTCAGTACTTTTCAATTTGCTCTGAGTTTTCATTAGTTATTTTTATTAAGTGCTTTCAAAATTATTAGATTTGTCTAAATTATTTTATGTATATTATTGTTTCCCTTTATTTATGAACATGCACCACATGCATGCATGGTACCTATGGAGTCAGAAAAAAAAGGTCAGATCACCAGGACCTGGAGTTACAAATGGTTGTGAGCTTCCTGCCATGTGGGTTCTGGGAACCAGTCCTAGGTTCTCTGTGAGAGCTACAAGTGCTCTTAACCATGGTGAGATCATTCTACCCCAATTTTTGTTAAATGTTTTAAAGGAAAGATAGATGACATAATGTTACCTTTTGAGCATGGATTATCAAATTTTAAACCTATTTACTAGGTTTTCCCAAGTTTCCTTAATTTTACAGTGTTTTACATAGTGGAGGAATCCCACCATGAATTAAGACTAAAATTGTCAGCGCATAATGGTAAGCTGGAAGTAGATACCCAGAGAATCTGAACTGGAAACTAGCCCCACAGGTCTTAAGCCTTTGGAGAGTGAGATGACAAGAAGTGCTCAGTTAACTTCAAGAAGTAGACTCACTGCCCCTTTGAACCTGTGTTACAAAGTAATTTGCCCATTGATCTTTGAGTGTTAATGTCACATTCTACCAATTCAGCTTAGTCAATGAGATACCTCTGTTTTTAAGTCTGGCATTAGCCTGGGAAATCCAGCATCTTCATCTTTGTTGTCCACTTATACATCCCCATGTCTTCATGTGCAGTCATTTATAATGTTGTACTCATTGTTATTTCTAGGAGGCTGTTGACTTTCAGCCTATTCATTTGTTATTAAGTTCTATTCATAAACCATCTTTGTATTGATTGATAAGAGGTATTGAGCACTAAACAGTTTATATATTGAACTTCTCTGAATTTCTATATTACGCTATTATATGAGATTTGTGTGCAGACAATTGGAGATGAACTATAGTGCAGTAAGTCCCATCATCCATGATGTGGCTCCTTTGTTTCCAATGGCAATTTTTCTTAACATGAGGATTTAGTTTTTCTTTCCTTTCTTCTAGATTTTAAGTTTTAGACACTTCAGATATTAACTCTTTAGAACTCTTAATTGCCTCGTCTAAGCCTCTGAGAAACTCTCTCCTGAATCTATCACTTCTCTAGCTTCTTATTCAGTCCACTGTTGCTTAGCCCACAGCTATTTGCTTGCTGAATGGCTCCCTATGTGGCAACTTGTATAGGGAAGCTATCAAGAACCCAAGTACTTTATGGTGTTATCTTCCATCATTTTTTAAATTAACTTTAGCAGTCAGAGACACAATTCGTTCTTATAATAATACTCCTGGTATATTTTGCCATCATATCATAAAGCTGCCAATCTTAGTATTACTGGAACACTGAGGATCACAGGAATAAGCAGGGCAAAAATAATGGTTGTAGCCTGGGGAAGCAAGCAGACCAAGCAAAGGAAAGGGCAAGAGTGACAGCGAAGGAGTGCAAAGACACATGAAGTTCACATATGGAACAGCACTGGGAAAACACTTCCCCTTCATTGTGATGTTTGAGGGGAAGCTGATTGGAGAGGTTTCTCCTGATGCAGAAACAGTGCTGGATTTAGGAGAGAAAAAAACATGGCAAGAGGAGGTCACCAGCTGTGAAATTCTCTGCATTTCCCCATCTGGCTGGCTAAGAATTTCTAGGAAAGTCTAACAAACCCTCTTCTTTTGACTTCCATTAAAATACCCTTTTTTCCTAAAAGTGGGAAACAATTTCCTAGCAGGCCTTTGGGGTCTATTCCCTCCACTTGGCACTAAGTAGAGTAAGCTTAACTAACTAGGGACAACTTCCAAGAGCATCATCCAAATTATGTCTGTCCTAGAATTATTTAGCAGAGCCATGAATCCCTAAGGTCTTAACATTACTGCCTTTGAACATGCACACATATTTTCTAGGAAAAAGCACTGAAATCTACTTAATAATGACTCAAAAGTCTATTATTTTGAAGCAGAAATTCAGCCTTCAAGAAGCAGAAGGAGAGGGAAGGGCATAGCTGAACCCTTGCGCCGTAGCTCTAAAGTCCTTAAATGGAGACACACATTTTCTGACCAGTAGTTTTTTTCCAAGAACAGTTATTGCTTGTGCCTTATCAAAATTAATTACATAAAAATCAAATTAAGAAATCTTGTTATGTTTATCTCATGGTGATCTGTTGAGTTTTCAACAACTATTATCTGTATGTTTTACCATTGTACAAATGATGACTCCTATGTGTGATATAACACTATGGCTATGGTGAGCCATAACTCAAGTACCCACTACACTTCTGTATTAGTGAATGTAAGATGTCAATGCTGAGAAAAAGGCCATTGGAAACAGGCAGAGAATTTATTCAACATAATTGTTAGTAAATTCTTACTTTTGAACCACTTAGATCTTTTATCTTGTGTATACAAGGTAATCTATATGGTTCAAATAACTTTATTATAAGCTGAGGATATAATGTATTTCCTTAGAAGATCACTTTGATTGAAAATGTCTTTATGTTTAATAGCATTTGGGTAGCAGATGCTATTGAGTACTATCATGGCTCTTTGAACTGATGCCAAGTTACGAAGGAAACAATGCGCAAATTTTACAGGTGCTTATTTCCAGTCTGTTTTTATTCAATAATTTTGAAGCAGATGTCAAATTAATTATCCCCACTTCATCTATCAAGATAGAAGAGAGAAATACTAACATTCCTCCAATTCACCACTTAAACGAAATTCTCATTATCACCTCGAGTTTATGTTTGTCTCTTCAATTAGTTAACATTGCCTCATATTTTTTTCTCAGTGGAAATAGAATTCATAAATCATTAGATTTCCCATTTTAATGGCCACAATTTGGCAGCACTTTAGAGTTAGACAACCCTCATAGGTGTTTGACTTCAGAACATTTTCTTCAATCCATAAATAATTTATGTTCCTTGTAAGAATCACTCTCATTCCTTGGTAGTTGAGTGTTCAGTTCATGACATAAACAACCAAAACAAACCAAAACAAAACAAACAAAATTAAAAGATTCCTTATCCATACAGCAATGGACTTTTGTCTTGGCTGGGAGGTTTTGTGTGCATGCTATGATATTCCTTCAATATTTAGGCTCACAACTGGAAATGTCTTCCTTGCCGCTACTTCCTATTTTTTTTTTAAAACATGGTCAGAGTCTTCACCGTTTTCAAGTCTACTATAGCGCTGATTGGAGGATGGGACCAGATATATTTAAAGTTTGCAATACTTACTGTTCTTGCAGATACTCATTTGTTGCTCTTTTTCCTTTTCCTTTCTTATTGAAAATAGTTTTATTTTTATACACGATATCCTGATTAGAATCACTTCGCACTCTACTCCTCCCAGTTTTTACCCACTGTCCCCTGCCATCCAAACCAGTTTCTGTCTGCCTCTCATAGGAAATAATAGGTTTCTAAGAGATAAAATGAAATGTAGTAAAACAAAACAAAAACTATCATAGTGGAGTTGGACAAGACAAACAAACACAATGAAAAAGAGCAATAAAGAAAGCAAAAGAATCGGAGAATGGTGTGTTCACACATTCAGGAGTCTCATGAAAATGCTAAATGAAAAGCTAAAAGATATATCCAGAGGACCTGAGACAGACCCATGCAACCCAGTGCTTGCTGCTTCAGTGTCTGTGAGGTCACATGATCTTCACACGGGTTATTTAGATGTTCTTCTTCTCCTGGCACTCTTTATTTCACCTGGCTCTTACATCCTGTTTTCCTCTCCTTCCATGGGATTCCCTGAGCTATGAGATAAGGGACTTGATTGAGACCTCTAATTTGCAGCAGTGTATTATAAGATCTCTCTTTTTTAAATTAGGTATATTCTTTATTTACATTTCACATGTTGTCCCCTTTCCTGGTTCCCCCTCCCTCGAAAATCCCATGGACCATCTCACTGTCCCCAACCCACCCCTGCTTCCCTGCCCTGGTATTTATGCTGCTGTATCCAGCCTTCACAGAATCAGGGTCCTCTCCTCCCTTTGGTGTCTAACAACACCATGCTCTGCTGCTAATGTGTCTGGAGCCATGGCTAACTCCATGTGTACTAAGATTTCTTTCTGCATGATGTCTGTCTGTAGATCTCTGTATTTGTTTATGTCTGCTAACAGAAGGAAGTTTCTCTGATGATGACTGAAAGGGTCACTGGTTTATGAGTACTGAAGAATATCTTTAAGAGTCATTTTTAAGTTGCTATTTTTCTTTTAAGATCAGTACTATTTGTTTTTACTCTAGGTCTCTAGGCTATCTAGTCTCTAGTTCTTGGTCATCCCAGGCAGTGTTGGGTATAAGTTCCATCTCACAGAGTAGGCCCAAAGTCAAATCAGATATTGTTTGGTTGCTATCCAGATGTGTGTTGCCATTGCTCTGGCACATTTTGTAGAAAGGACACCACTGGAGATCAAAGATTGTGTGGCTCGGTTGGTATGTACATTCCTCTTTGGTGGCGTAAAAAAATCCATTCTATAACAAAATCACCAAAATATAGGGGTAAAGATTCCATGGAGGCACCAATTTGACCTCTCCAAATTCAATGAGTTGTATAGGTGTTTTATTCAGAAATGAGGCCTTGCTAACAAATGGTGGAGAGCAACACATTATCTTGGCAAAAGCCTAAGTTATTTGGGGATTCCTATGAGACTTCTTTTCCCATCAACTCAATTGAATATAAACTTCTACTGATGCTGGAGACTTGGTTTGGTGAAAATAGATGGACAGTTGAGACTCCAGCTTCTTCATTACTTCTTCTAAACTAATCTCTTTAGATCTGTAGATTGTAGCTTGCTCAAAATTTATGTATTGAATAATATCCACATAACCATGAATACACACCATATTTATCTTTCTGGGTCTGGGTTATCTCACACAAAATGATTTTTTTCTAGTTTCATCCAATTGTCTGCAAATTTTAAGTCATTTTTTAACAGCTCGGTAATACTCCATTGTGTAAATTTGCCACATTTTCTTTGTCTGTTTCTATTTATGGATACCTAGGTTGTTTCTAACTTCTTCATGTTATAAGTAGAGTAGAAATTAACATTGTTGAGCAATGTGATAAGATGGAGCAACCTTGATTATATGCCCAGGAGTGCTAGAAATCTATCTTGAACAAGATCAAATCCCATCTTTCTGAGAAATTCTACATATTAATTTCTTTAGTGGCTGTAATAGTTTTCACTCTCACGAGCAATGGATAGGTGTGCCCCCATTTTTCACATTCACATAATCATGGGATGATGCTTCTGCTATGTATCCATCCCAACATGGTGAGTGTAAGAATCTCAAAGTCATTTTGATTTTCATTTCCCTGATGCTAAACTTGTTGAACATGTTCAAAGGGTTACTCAGATATTTGAGATTCTCTGCTTAGATCCATTCCCAAGATTTGAATTGGATTATTAGTTTTTTAATATTAAGTTTCTTGAGTTGTTTATATATCTTGAATAATAGTACTCTATTGGATGTAGAGTTCATAAATTTTATTTCACTCTCTGTATGCTGCCACTTAATCTGACTGACCATGTCTTTTACTTTACAGATGATTTTCAGTTTCATCAAGTCTCATTTATTAATTGATGAGCTTAGTGTCAGTGATAATGGTTATTGTTTTCAGAAAGTCTCCTCTTGTACCAATGAGTTTAGGATTATTCCCCACTTACTCTTCTGTCAAGTTCAGTATATCTGGTTTTATTTTGAAGTCTTTGTCATATTAAGAGTTGAGTTTTGTGTAGCATAAGAATTGATCTAATTGTATTCTATATGCAGACATCCTGTTTGACTAACATCATTTGTTGAAAATGCTGCCTTTGTTCTGCTGTATATTTCTGGCTTCATTATCAATAGTCAGATGTCCATAGGTGTGTGGATTTATGTCTATGTATCCAATTTGATTCCTTGATTAACATATCTGACTTTTATTATTTTAGATTTGTAATACAACTTGAAATAAAGAATAGTGAGAGCTCTAGGAATTCCTTTAATGTTCAGCATTGTTTTAGCTACCCTGGAATTTTTGTTTTCCATAAGATACAGACAATCAAGGTCTTTGAAAAATTGTACTGGAACTTTGATGGAGATTACACTGAATGTGTAGATTGCTTTTGGTATAATTGACAGTTTTAATATGTTAGTTCTACTTATTCATGCTGTATATGGAAAATCTTTGCACTTGTGATATTTTCTACCATTTCCTTCTTTGATTTATTAAAGGTTCTTTATTTAATCATAGAATTCTTTCACTTGCTTGGTTGGAGTCACTCTAAGATATTTTATGCTATTTGAAGCTACTGTGCAATTTGTGTGTCATTTGTATATAAGAAAACTAATGATTTTTGAGTTAAATTTGTATCCAGCTTCTTCACAAAATGTCTTTATCAGTTGTCAAAGTTCCCTATAGAATTTTTAGGGCCATTTATGTACGTTATCATAAAATCTAAAAATAATACATTTATTTCTTTGTTTTCAATGTGTATCCTCTTGATCTCCATTTTTTATTGGATATATTCTTTATTTACATTTCATTTCCCTTTTCCTGGTTCCCCACCCCCCAAATGTCCCACACGTCCTTTTCCCTCCCCCTGTTCCTCCCCTTCTCATTTCCCTGTTCTGGTATTCCCCTACACTGATGCACAGGGCCTTTCCAGAACCAGGGTCCACTCTTTCTTTCTTGTCGGACATCAATTGGTATGTGAATTGTGACTTTGGTGTTGCAAGATTCTAGGCTAATATCCCCTTATCAGTGAGTGCATACCATGAGTATGCTTTTGAGACTGGGTTACTTCACTTAGTATGATGTTCTTCAGCTCCATCCATTTCCCTAAGAATTTCATGAATTCATTGTTTCTAATGGCTGATTAGTACACCATTGTGTATATATACCACATTTTTGTATGCATTCTTCTGTCGAGGGACACCTGGGTTCTTTCCAGTTTCTGGCTATTATAAATAAGGCTGCAATCAACATAGTGGGGCATGTATCCTTATTGCATGCTGGGGACTCTTCTGGGTATATGCCCAGGTGTGGTATGGCTGGGTCCTCTGGAAGTATCATGTTCAGTTTATTGAGAAACTGCCAGAGTGGTTGTACCAGCCTGCAGTCCCACCAGCAGTGTAGGAGTGTTCCTCTTTCTCTACATCCTAGCCAACATCTGCTGTTTCTTGAGTTCTTAATCTTAGCCATCTGACTGGTGTGAGGTGAAATCTCAGGGTTGTTTTGATTTGCATTTCTCTAATAATTAATGATGTTGAACATTTTTAAGGTGTTTCTCAGTCATCCAAATTTCTTCATGTGAGAAGTCTTTGTTAAGCTCTGTACCCCATTTTTTGATATGGTTATTTGGTTTTCTGGGGTCTAACTTCTTGAGTTCTTTGTATACATTGGATATTAGCCCTCTGTCAGAT
>BDUI01000243.1:312998-338359 GCA_002335545.1 Apodemus speciosus
ATCCTATTAACAAATGATAAAATGGCTTTTAGTCCGCTGATAAAATAAATGATTATTCTTTTTCAATATTTATCAAGCATCAGAGACATGAAGGCATCCCCCAAATTTAAAAGGTAAGGTAAGTGCTGACTTAAGTCTGGGAAGAATACTGTTGCTACAAGTTATGAAACTGGGATTGCAATCAATGCCTTCCCCTATTCACAAGTAGCAAAAAAATCACTTTGAAGCATATGACAAAATGATTTGTATTCCTTCTTTCTGCCTCCACAAATCATTTCATCTCCAGAAATGAAGGACTTATACCAACTAGAAAATGGAACCACCTTTCTTGCATGAGTGAGTACTTTAGAGGCTTTCAAATCTCAGCACACACTCTTATCTCAAGTGAATAGTTCTGATATGAAAACCTGAATGCATGGTTAGCGACATGCACCGAGTCATGGAGTCTTAGAGGACAGTGATTGAGAAGGAGAGGAGAGATAAGCAGAAAGTAAATTTCAGCTGGGGTGTTGATTTTACAGACACTTTGTGAGATGTACAGTGAGATATTTATGCAATGTGTACTTAATTCTGGGATACTGGAATGATCACATGTAAATCCCCTAAGTTCTATAACATGCTTGTACTTCCACCAAAACATTACACTCTCTCAAATGTGTTTATTGTTCTATCAAAATTCCTCTTAACATTACCAACTACTTCTCATTGACTAACCTCAATAATTCATTTAAACTATACTCATCTTTTGAACAGTGTGAAATAATCCTTCTCTATAAACACTTCAATTTTAAGACATTTCAATTTCACTTATGCTAATATTTATCTGTATGAAAATGATGTTTATGGTGTGTATATCTCACTTGAATTTATTTACATTGCATGTATACTGTGAGTATGCACACACATATACACACACATATACACACAGAGTTATCTTGATTTATACACAAGCTCTCCATGCACATATTTTTTTTATCCAGTTATTGAACCATGGATTTAATGAACTGTTGTTAAATTTAAGAAGTAGAATTTTGCAGTGGAACTTTCAAAAAATGTTAAAATATTTTTAAAATAGTGCATCTATATTATACATATATATACATATATTTACATATATATGTATATATATATGCAGTTTTCCTTGCTACAGAATATGGTATAATGTCTCTGTTTTAACACTTTCATCATCTTAAGGATTATAAGTAAACTAGAGGTTATTTAATGATACTAGAAGGTGTGTTTCATTTACAAAGATGTGTTGCATAATGTGTAATTCTATATGAAGAACTTGCACTGACTGATTTTGGCATCTGCTTGTGGTCCTGAATGCAGCTTCCCACAGACACCGTTGTGCCAGTATTCAATCCCTTTCCACTCACTGCTGACACTCTCCCCCTCACCTAGAATTTCTGACCTTTTAGCATGTCTACTCCTCTAATACTCCGAATAATTTTTCCACAGTAATTTTATTCATTCTCACACATCTGGCCATGTTTTATAATCTGATAACACCTTAATTTTTTCTCAATATATCTTTTAAATTAAGAGATATTTCCCTAAAGCCAATGACATTTCTTTCATTCTTAAAGGATGTTCACATCTTTTAGAGAGCTAACGCTCTTTAGTTTATCCCCTGGGGAACTGATACAAATTTTGTTCTATGAACAGGTTCCAATTTTCATCTTTCACCACCAAGTAACAAAACGGAGAAAGTTTTCTGTCATTTGGTTCCCAGTGGATTTAATTTCCAGAAATGTGTCAGATATGGTCTATGCAGCTTTTCTAAACACATTAAAATACTGTGATCATGTTCTTACCTAGAATTCACCTTGGTTTTTGTTGTTGTTGCACTGTTGTTGTTGTTTCCTCAATATACTTGTGCCTTAACGCACTGTAAATTTGCTTCCATTTTTCTGAAAATTGACTGACCATAAATGTTTCATGTTATTTTGACTGACCAAAAACCATAACATGTACCTTTCCCAGGATCATAAAATTAACTGCAAAATTCTAGTTTTTAAAGTCACGATCTTGTTGATTTTTTGACTCAGCCACTTTAATTCTCCTACTGCTGACAGGAGTGTAAGTCTGCTATGGCTCTAAAAACAAAATTTTTGTCTTGTAATATCTCAGTGTTAACTCCTGCTTTTCGACACCATAAGATTTAAAACACTTTGAATACACAGATATAGTAACCATAAAAAGAACAGCTTGTATGATTAAAATCAAAGAGGTATAGAAAGCTAAAACAGCACAGAAAGGGGGAGGGCGCTACAATTCAGCACTGAGCAGAGGGTTGCCTGTCCACATAACCATGGTGCTATGATTCTCACTACTTATATGCATAGTGGGGAATTATTGATAGAGCAGGGTTGTAACTGGTTTTGACTGACATGTTACTAGAAAGTTGTGTAGAAGGTAGCTTGTTCTTGTTGGGAACTAAAAGGGAAGCTTTATGCGTAGTTCTCTTGCAGTTTTTAGCTTAATATTCTGTGTATTTCTTTTCACTAGAAGCCAAACTGTGTACAGCGCATTTATGGTGTGTTAGATATTGTACTGAGAAGTATACATGTGTTATTACATTGGCACCATTTATGAGAGTATTCTGAGAAAGACAATGCTAGTAGTTTTATTTATGTATGATAAATATGAGGTACAGAATGGTTAAATCACTAGCCCAGCTCTTTATGGGAGTCAAGCTGATGTCGCAAAATAGGTATAGTCAGTTTCAAACATTTAGCTGGATGAAAAATTGAACATTAATATTCTTTGCACTTATGGTCAATTGTAGTAACCTGTGCTTTTTCTTGCCTACAATGTTTATAGTTGTTACAATACTATGCTCATGTATGTTCCATTATTTTATGTTTCATGAAGTTGTTTGTGTATTCCTCCTGGGTAATGTGAGCTTACATTTCAGATGTGGTGATACATTTAAATACTGGGGGAACAACACTCCTGGTTATTAACAGTACTGGTTCCAAATTAAGAAATAGTAAAAAGTGGTTGATATCCCAATTTTCACAAGTATTTTGGATCAAGATTCAAAGTTCTGATAATATAATAGAACTGCATGTCTTCCTAATTTCTTTTTAAAGAGCCATTTCCATTGCTTTCCCTTTGTCTCACAATGTTGACTTTTTGAATCTTCTGGGTCTGTTTTCATGTTGAATTTCCCACCTTCTGGATTTGTCTCATTTTTTTCCTGGTGTGGTGTAAATGGTAATGTCTATCTATCTGAGAATGTTAGAATTCATCTATTTTGCTATTTTTCCTCCTTTCTAAGGCATCAGGAATTGATTCATTTGCCAATGAAACATTCATTTTAAAAAATGATGTTGTCTGTCTTTAAATAGAATGGGTAATATCTTAAAATCTAAGATTGTCTTGGTAGCTGTCAGTTACTGATACCAAAGACTCATTTTTTGATTGTGTTGGGGACTTTTAGAGGACAAGATAGGACACTAGCCAGAGTAAACTGGCAGCAGATGATTCTGCCTACTTAGATAGCTAAAAAGTAATCACATCTGAGTGTGTACCATAATAATTGCCTATGAATTTGATTGTACAAGCAATTACGTATTTGTACCTGGGCATACACATATTCATAGATTCTTATACCAACTTTGTATTATGGTAATGTTCACTACATTTAGAGGTAAGAAGCATTCAACTCTATTATTAAAAGAGAATTGTCTTACCCTATAGCTTGTAGAACTTTCACATCATGTAATGTTAATAATAAAAGCCCTTTCCCCGCAGACTGCTAGGCTATTAGTGTCTAAATACAGCATGGTGCTGAGGCTGCTATGAAAATATTCAGTACCAATGTAGAACAGACTTATATAAAATCCCGAGTGTCCATCCTGAACTACAGAGATGCTGAGTGCCAGGACATATGAAACATTTTGAAGTGCAACCTGGGTTAGAATAAGCAAAGTTGTATATGCAAATTCTATCATGCTTTTTCCAGGTATTATTTTCTTCCCCAATGACAGTTTAATTCTCTCTGACTTTTATCTATGCAAACCGTTGAGATATTAGTTTTCTGGGAAGTGTACACACTGAAAAACTGAGGCAATTTGGGGAGGTGTGGTTAGAAGAAAGTGAAGTTTATGTTAGTTCTTTAAACTGATTAAGAAGTATTTACACCTGTCATGCAAGTGATTCCAGTTGTTTCCTCTAATGAAGATTCTACACCAGAGAGCATTTATTGCAGAAATACTTTCATGGTCCATTTAGATGAAATCCACATTTTTATCATTGAGAAATGCTGAATGGATGCTTTCTGTTTAGCTCTTCTTTGAAAGCCCAAGATGCATGGGGAATTTGGTTTAAAGTAACTTAGTAGTGTTTTTTCTTCAGGCTTCATTTATCCCACTGGACTGAAGGCATTGTGACACTACAGAAACAAACGGTAATTAGCAGGGGAGGCAGATGATTTGACTTTGCTATTAAGTCTGATGTAATTAGACACATAATTTGATTCCCTCTATTATGGCTATTAAGTAAGAAATCATTAACAAAACTCTAGATGCTAGCATAGAAGGATGGAGCAAAGTTCTGTGAAATACTCCATATTGACTTTACAGTTCCAATACTGTGTACCCTTTCCCAGTCCAAAGAGTCACATTCACAGGGATATTATCGTGAGAGCTTACATTGTGGGCCATCAGTTTGTACTTCTCTTTATAGGGCTACAAAACCTCTTGTCAACATTTCCTTGTGTTGTACTCATTTTTATTCATCACAATGGAACATTGCCTTTTATTGTAGCAGGGCCTAGGACCAGGCTTTTGCTTCTTATAAATTCTTCCACCATGAATATAATCATGTGAATCTAGGTCATCCTTTTTCTCACTAAACAGATAAATGTAAGCTGTCCTTTTAAGTTTGTTATTTTTTCACTCAAAGAAAGAAAACATAAGCTTTTAAGCAGTAATCACTTAAGAAATTTGTTAAAACTATGGCTTCTTAGAAGTTGCTTACAGAGAATAAGGTGCTTTTATCCTTTATTTAGCATCCAGGAACTTACCTTATAAAGACACATGACAGAAAAGTTAAAACCATGTAATGTTTATGTGTAAGAAACAATAATAGCAACAGCATCATCAGAAAAATACAATTTTCTTTAAGCTTAATTCAACCACAGAGGTCAGAAGCTTCTGTCCATTGGTTGGGTGAAAATATCTGACAGTTCCTCAGAAAATTGGGCATGGCACTTCCAGAGGACCCTGTCATACCACTCCTGGGCATATGCCCAGAGGTTTCCCCTGCATGCAATAAGGACACATGTTCCACTATGTTCATAGCAGCCTTATTTACGATAGCCAGAAGTTGGAAAGAGCCCAAATGTCCCTCAAAGGAGGAATGGATACAGAAAATGTGGTACATTTTTACAATGGAATACTACTCAGCAATTAAAAATAATGAATTCATGCAATTTGTAGGCAAATGGTTGGATCTGGAAAATATCATCCTAAGTGAGCTAACCCAATCACAAAAGAATACACATGAAATTCCATCACTGATAAGTGGATACTAATGAGCCCTGGAGCTCTGAATACTCAAGGCACAATTAGCAAATCAAAAGATTCCCAAGAAGAAGGGAGGAGAGGATCCTGGTCCAGAAAAGACTGGATCCAGTTTTGTAGGAGAGTACCAGAACAGAGAAATGGTGGTGGTGGTGGTGGGGGGGGGGGKGATTGGGGAATGGGGGGGGGCAAGAGGACTTATGGAACATATGGTGAGTGGGGAACTGTGAAAGGGGAAAGCCTTTGGAATGTAAACAAAGAATATAGAAAATAGTTATAAAAAAGGTTAAAAAAATATCTGAATCTGACTTAGCTGCTTGTTGGGTCTTTCGGAGGACAGTCATGATAGAGCCCTGTTTGTAAGTATACCATAGCATCAGTAATAATGTCAAGCCTTGGGGCCTCCCCTTGAGCTGGATTCCACTTTGGGCCTGTCCCTGGACCTCATTTTCCTCAGGCTCCTCTCCTTTTCCATCCCTTCAGTTCTTTCAGACAGGAACCATTATGGGCCAGTTTTCACTGTGGGAAAAACCCCATCTCTCACTTGATTGCTGTTTCTTTTATGATATTTCTTTCTTCCAATTATGACCCTTTGAGATTTTTCTAAACTCTGCCTGATTGTCATTCTAGGGCAAGCCATAAAGATGTTTCTGATAGTTTCTGTGTTGGACAGAACAGCTTCAGAGCCTAGGGAAAGACTTGTTCAGTTAGTACTAGGCTTTTATCAATTACTAGGTGACCTGTCTGAGACAATATTTTCATGTGCCAAAAGTTCACTACTTTCTTCTATTACAGACTGATATTTGAACTTCAGTTCAGTACTGTCATCTGTGATGGGATAGAGTAAACCTAATTTCCAGAGGTTTTCAGAGAATCATTTGCAACAAGACATCATCTTCTTCAAATGGACTTTTTAGAGCAGCTATAGATTCAAAGAAAATTTGAGCTAAAAGTAGAGTTTCCATATATTTCAACACCCATTTTTCTACCATTGGATGTCCTTTATTAAAGATCACTAGTGACTATGGCACATTTTTGACAACTGACGAACCACTAATTAGACATTATCATTGACAAAAATAAGTGTTTTGCATTTAGGGTTACTTTTTCTGCTGCAAAGGTTTGTTGGTCTTGACAAATACATAATGCCATGTATCCCCAGATAATAATTCCTCCATGCCAGAGTTCAATGCATCACTGTTAATTCATTCTTTATCCCACCTCTATTGAACTTTTTTAGACAACCACTGATATAACTTTTTCTATTATTTCTTATTTCACAATTTCCTACATCTATACAATGAATTTTACTTGTTTTTGCTCCTCACTGCTCTGTCTTATCCTATGCTCCTTTACCTAAAAACCTTCTCAACATGTCTCCCTGGTACTCACATGTCTTCTTTTTGCATGTAACCTACTGAGTTTAAATAGGGCTTCTTGCATTTGCATGAATGGGAAGTTGTTTACTGACTGTGGACAATGTATAAGTGGCTATACACTACTGAAGAAAATGACCCTATACACACTCCCCCCCCCCCCGCACCAGCAACCATTAAGTACAAATAGTACTTCATGGAGGTGTAGGACCTCATGAAACCTTCCCCGTCTATAATTAAATGCAAACAGACCTATTCTTACTTAGATCTTCAAGTAATTCCAGCTATGGTGAGTTTATAAGTGCAATGACCATGTCATGTTCAGAATGTAACTTTTGGCACAATGCCACCCTGTCCTTGGGTTTTTCATTCTCTTAGACCCATGATGTTCCTTGTGCCTCAGATAAGGTGATGTCCCATTTAGGGATAAACACTTCGATCACTTATTCTCTGTACTTTGACCAGTTGTGGGTCTCTGAATTAACTGCTGCCCACTGTAATAAGATGTTTCTCTGAAGATATCTGAACACAGCACTAATCCAAGGATAGACACATGAATATTTTAAAAGGAAGTTTGGTAACAGGTCTACTTAACAAAACAATGGAAGTTACGTGTCTTTTGAAGGATTTCATGCAGATGCAAATATAGTGTACACAAAGGCTAGAAATTCACCCAAAGATACAGTACCACAAGAAATGTGTCACTGGAGCCATACTTACTTACCTCTGCCTTGCTGATTTCTATGGATACAGAATCTTTCTATTCTCAATGTAGATGAGATCATGTTTATAACCTTGTCTGTCTCATTTATTTCACTCCTCAAGATATCAAATTATATTTCATTATCAATGTGTATGAAATAATATTAGCTTTGGGGCAATATTAGAAGTTGCTATAAAGAAACTGTGTATAAATTTGGTTTGCTAAAACCCAGAATATCCTTTCCTTTGGGCATTTAGTAAGTAACATTTGAGGAGAAAAATGGGCTCCAATTTGGCTTTGAACACATATATGTGCATATTATTCTCAAAACACTATCTATATTCCCTTTTGATATTCAATTTTCCCTCTTGAGCAGATTTTCAGGGTGGGACATTCTCCCTAAACTTTATATTGCAGCTCTCTCCCACTTTCAAAGATCTATAGAGATGAGTGCAAAGCCAGCTCCTTGGCATTTGCTTGGAGACAGAAATCTTGATAGCCTCAGCCTCGTCATTTCATTCACTTCAAAGAATTCACATGCTTTGGTGTGGTGTGTATAAAATACAGTAGCAGCTGATTGAATTGTGGATTTGTGATGCCAATTTTATGAAGCCTTTCAAACTCATGCTGGCTTACTAGAGTTACCACCAACAGAGTGACCCCAGCACACTCATGGATGAGATGTACCCTGGATATTAAACAGAGCAACTTGGTTGTGAAATCCCTTATTTATGATCACATTCAGAAAGCTGTGAACCTTTCTCACTAGCTATCATATTTTAATTCCCTGCCATGCTTGTGAGCACACGTATAAATCAGTGTGCATCTTTACTAGATAAATCTCATACCAAATCCACAGCAAACTCCTGCATCCTGCTTTATGGGATCTGTGTGACCTGACTGCAAAGCAGATTTTTGATTAATCGGAACTATGTTTTTAATAAAGAAACAGCAGGTGGGCTAACCACAAAATTAAAACTCCCAACCATCTCAGAGTAATAAAGTCATAAATATAAAAATACTCAAAATACCTCATTTGCATCATTGAATAATATTTCTGTTTAACAAGGACAGGGCATTGGGCTGACCAGTAGAGGGCAGGTTCCTGGGGAAGTTATTATTTCCTTGTACTGTCTTGTAGAATCATTTTCAATCTTCACTGAGTAATGGAGCAGGGCCTGTGTGGTAATTAATTGCCATCTGCAGTATGTTTTTTCCCAGTGATTTTTACAGCCAATTGTTCAAGACTGCAGTATTGCATTGGCTGCATTTTGACACAGCCTAGAGAACAAAAATGTACCTTTGATTTCCTAGTCATATTTAGACAAAAGGACTTTTTCCCCCACCAGAAACCAGAATGTCAGTTCAATTTCCCTTTAGTAGTTCTATAGCCTTTTAATAAGATGGATCCAAGTTTTAAATAAGGACTGCTGAGTATTGGTTGCATGAGCATATGTCAACTTTTAAAATCACCCTGTTAACCTCACATGGACTTTCCTATAGAAAAATACAAAAAGCAGCATCCAACACCTTCTCCTGAAGCTGTGCCAATGTTTAAAGATGTTAGAACTCATAGAATACACACAAGAAAATTTCCTTTCCAGGTTTATCAGTGCCAATGTACTCAGAACATGGAATCCTGATATAGTTACCTCAGGTACATACAAAAAGTAGTTATGTGCTATACTCACTGTCTCTATGTAAGATACTATTTTGTTCCATCTGGTATTGTGTCACGGTTGTACGTATGACACAAAAAGGATAGAAAGTGTATATTATAGGTCATGGTGTGCTTTCTAGTATGTGTTTCTATTTATGCTCCAACTACTTAGCTTGGTTGGGCAGAGATTAGGGTACTCCTTTTACCTTAATGAAATTGAGCCACAGGAGGTAAAGAAGTTTGTCCAGGATAGCCTGATGAATAAATGGTGGCTGGCTGTACTTGGACCATATTTCACTCAGATGGCCAATAGAAGACACTTCTAATACTTCTTTGATTCCTTTAAGAAGTAGTGGTACTTCCTTTTTTCAGTCTCATCCTTCTAGTTTGTAACTAACAAAATTAAACCAATATCAAATGGCCTTTATATTGTCTTTAGCTCTGACATTTTCAGAGGCCTTAGTTTGATTGTTCATGGAAAGGAAAATACTAATCCAGAAAAGAACTGCCACAATATTTATGGTCTTTACATAAGAGAATTAGAATCCAAAGCTTAGTATGCCAAAAGAGCTTCTGAAAGGGAAATGAGAAATATAACGAAGCATTATATGTTTTTTTTTTTTTTGCATAAACTGATGTGTCAGAAGCTAGCTTGACATCTAGGCAACTGAGGAAGGCAGCAAGTTATAGCATGGGTGATTGAAGTCAGCGTTGATAGTGGCAGGATATTTATAGGAACAGCACTAGTAGTACTGTTGAAAGCCAAAGTTAATTATGTGAGGTCTGGCAAGAAAATCTAAACTAACTCATAAGAGGCCTGCTAGAAAAAAAAGGGGGAGATAGAAAGTCATGCACACATACACACTACACACACACACACACACACACACACACACACACACACACACACACACACATTTTATGGGCCCTGCCTACTGTTTCATCAATTTGACAAATGCATATATATATATACATATTTGGTGGATGGAGCAGAGCTCCAATAGCCACACTTTATTTTTTCTCTCAGTCTTTTTATACGTTCTTAAGTA
This sequence comes from Apodemus speciosus, assembly GCA_002335545.1. Classification (NCBI taxonomy): domain Eukaryota; kingdom Metazoa; phylum Chordata; class Mammalia; order Rodentia; family Muridae; genus Apodemus; species Apodemus speciosus. Next base: position 323,321 of record BDUI01000243.1, read on the forward strand.
AAAAGGTTTTTCTTAATAAAATTACTTCACAGATACAATGTTTATACCAAAAGCAAATATAGAAGGATGTTGATAGTAAGTTCAAAGCAGTGTTTCATTTTATATGTTTTAAGCAACATTTTCATATGGCCTTGTTTTATTATGGTGCATCCTTTAACCTTCCTGACACAGAATGAATGTTTTGCCTTAGTCACAAATCTGTCCCAAGCCTATTTTTTAGTGCAATTTATGGAGTCTCATTAAACTTCTTATTATGTAGACTTTATTTACTATTCTATGAGGAGGAGCCACATCCTATTCTTGCTTTTTAACTTTATTACATCTTTCTGGAAAAAAACAACTAAAACCATCTCCATAAAATTTCTTCTTAAAATTACTTGAATCAAATCAGGAATTCTATAAAATCATTAAACATCTAAGCAGCATTATTATATGAAAGCATATCTTCATATTTGTCTGCAAGAAATTTGCCCAGTATGGAGGGCTGATATCCAGGAATCATTAGGCTATGTAATAGTGGTGGGAAAGGTATTCCAACAGCAAGAAGCAATCCTGGGATGAAGTCCCAAGGTCCCTTGCCTCGCAGAGCACATCCATCACAGCAATTCAAAATGTTGGGCCAACTCCAGAAACTCAGTTACTTGTTATAGTATTTCCTACATGGCTTATGCCAGATCAGTAGTGTAAGCTGTCCGGCAGCCATGGATGAACAGGGCTACCTGAAAGGGGGTCTGGAAATGAAAAAGGATTGGGTGAGAGGTGGCAAGAGAAGGATGAAGTCAAGACAAAAGTTTCTTAGCAATCTCAAAGTTTAACATTCAGCACTGTATTTCTAGAGGGAGAGCCGACAGACCCCATCCTTTGTTTCAGCTGGATTACATTGCAAAGCAAGCTCAGTGGGAAGCCTACGGCGACAGGAAATTGCAGGTGTGGTGAGGCTGAAGACTCCACCAGAGTTGTTAAGGCCCAACTGTGGCAGACAGTTAAGGTCTATTTAGCCTATTCAAGACTGCTAGAAGGGCTTGCAGTAAACTAAAAATAAGTGAGTTGTTTTATTCTCCTCTTTCCCAAAATTCATTAAACCTTTTATATGTCATTCTAAGTACCACCACTATCATGATTCCATAGTGTAGTTTATAAATTTATTTCAAAGTTAGCAAACTGTAAGAAAGCAAACAAGTCTGTCTCCCTCAGTGACATCTAATCATCTTTCAAAGCAAATTACTTCAAGCAACTGTAGAAGTCATAACATTAATGTAGATAATAATGGTAGTTGTTATATTCATGCTGTATAATGGAACTGTACTCAGTGCTTTAAAGGTGTAACTCCACGCATGTTTTGAATTCCTAGGGTCATTATGGAGCTCAGTAATTTATAAGGACATCATCCTCATTAATTTTGTAACAAAATTTTTCCAGATACCCATGAAGTGTTTCCTAGTTATGATAGTATATATTGTATCTATGATATGTGTATATATGTATGTATATATGTGTGTGTGTATTTAGAATATTTATTTAAAATACATATTATTTCTATAATTATATATAATAGACAAAATTCTAATCAGTATGTTAACAATGATATGATTTTTTCTAGCCTGTCAGTTTATCTGATGATAATTTTCAGGATTTATTGATACAGAAATTATATAACATTTATTAAGGAAAAGATCTACCAATCATTGAATAGTATTGGGGGATGAAATTAAGTAACTGCTGAGTCAAACATTTAATTGGAAGAGACATATGATATAAGCCATAAAACCATAATTACAAGGGTGAAATGAAAAGTGACTAATTTACCCAGTCCTAGAGTAAGAGAGTATGATACTTACCACTCACAACTTTAAAAATTGAAAGAATTTATATTACAGTAAAATGTAATAAAATATCAAAGCTAAAGCTGATATCTATTTTATAGATTTTTATATGATTATGCTACTTGTAGATAGTAGCATAATCACTCATTCAGGAAAAAGAGGTCATTTGGGAGGTTCAATTAACTTTTTATCAGGTTCCCTGGAGTGCAGCAGTATTTATCTTCCAATTATAGGTTCTCAGTATAGATACAACATATATTTGGATACAGTATACTATTTATTTACTATTTTTCTGTAATTTGATGTCTACTACATTTTCTTATTTTATTGAAATCACCAGAGCCCTTCTGTAGACGTGAGACTGAATAACTGTAGATTTGATAACTCTAGAATTTTGTGGTTCTTATTGTATCTCATTGTTGCCTCCTAATTCTGTTCCTTTCTATTCAGAACAATTATCCAGGACTCTGGTTTCCTAACATATGCCCACTGGCATAAATCGAACTTGCTCCTACATGGACTTTATTCTTACCATTCATTTTCATGGTTACGAACACATATTTACCAAATACCCACTACAGACATGCTAGGTGCTAAAGAAATGACACAGAAAATGAAATTGTGCATGATTCTACTTCTAGCAGAAGAAAAAACTAAGAAGAGATCACAGCACATTTTCAAGGGTGAGACAAAAAAGAATGTGCAGAAAACACTGGGAAACTGAAAGCGGAAAGTGTTATAGAGAAAATGCCATTTGAGTTAAATTGTAATCACAGGGGAACCCCTGGGAATGTGAGGCAAACATTTCACAGAAAAGTGAGGATTGTTAAGATGTAGTATAGTTAGGGGAATGGAATATATTTATGGGATGAGTGTAGGAAGAGAAAGTCAGTAAAACCTGAAGCAAAAACCAAAGTATCTGAAAATCGGAAGGAATATGCTAATATTGAGACCACTATAGAAAGGACATGGAACTTTGAGAAGGAAAGATTGTGGTAACTTTTACTCAGTGATAGAAAGCAACAGACAGTGATGTGTGTGTGTGTGTGTGTGTGTGTGTGTGTGTGCCCATGTATGAACACATGCATGCTGCAGATGACATTTTCATCCAGCAGTTTTCAACCTGTTTGGTGTGATATCTTTGAATGGTTGAACTACCCTTTTATAGGGGTCACCTATGGCCATCAGAAAACAGATATTTACATTATTATTCACAACAGTAGCAAAATGACAGTTCTGAAGTAGTAACAAAATAATTTTATGGTTGGAGGTTACCACCACAGGAAGACTGTATTAAAGGATCACACCATCAGGAAGTTTGAGAAGCACTGCTTTAGATGGAGATGTACTATGGATGAAGTGATTCAACTTCTTGGAAATGAAGACTAAAGTTTAGACTGTAACATGACTTAGAATCATGCCATTAGAATAAAATAGATGCTAGACCAGGAAGGGGGCAGTGAATGATATGTAAAGTGATTAAGTAAAAAAAAAATAATTAATTTAAAAAATGTCTTATTCACATGGTTGTTAAGCAGCAGAGAGAACACATAGAATGGTTAAAGTAAGGTTGCTTTACTGATAATTTCAAATATACTGCAAAGTCCTTCATTTATCAGGTGGCAAGATGTGAGTACCATACCAAATAGTCCTTCAACAAATAACCACTTACCACACACAAAACGTTCATAGAACATTTATATAATCCTATGACAAAATTATGACAACTTAATTTAAATAACTTTCAGAGTCTGAACCATCAACCAAAGAACATGTGGGCTGGCCCTAGGCCTCTCTGAACATTTGTAGCTGTTGTACAGCTTGGTCTTCATGTGGGTCTTGAACAACTGGGACAGGAGCAATCCCCAAAGCTGTTGTTTATACATGGGATGTGTTCTTCTAGCTGGGTTTCCTTGTCTGGTCTCAGTGGCAGAGGAAGCACATAGCGTCACAGAGGTCACAGTGACTTGAAGTGCCAGGATCAGAGGACATTCATGGAGGCACCCACATACTCAGAGAAGGGGCAGGGGGGATGGGGGAAGGATTATGGGAGGGGTTGACCAGGAAGGGAGCAGTGAATGAGATGTAAAATGAGTAAGTAAAATAATTAAAATTAAATTTTAAAAATGTCCTGTTCATATTTAGTTTTCCTTGCCAGAAATTCCCTCATTCCTGTAATTAGAATAAGGTTTCAGATGGTTGAAAAAATGTTTTGTACACAGAGAAAAGTCAAACAAGCAAAGAATGCACCAAAATTCATATTACTTTCTTCCTAAAATTCTCATGGAAGAATGGAAAAATAAGACATTGGTATTGCTAATGCTAGGTTACCTTGCTATGTACGTTTAAACAGAGGCAACTCTATAATCAAGTTAGTTAAAACAAATATGCTTTGTAATTTCATGCTACTTCTCTGTTCTAATTCTCAAATCAGATAAGAGTTTAGTTTCATTGATGCACAATGTCATTGTTGGTGACTTAATTTTAATAGACTAGTCTTTTGGGTCCTGGTGAAGAAGTTAATCTTAATGTAGAGATATCTAGTGAACTTTCCTGTACTAGAAATATTGTTAATTTCAAATTGCACTGTACTATCATCTAGGAGGAAGAAGCTTCCACTCCCAGCAACAAAATCACAAGGGGATGAATCTAGAAATGTGGTCCTTGAGAAAGGTGAGGGAACATATTATTTGACTTCAAATGATGAGTAAAGCATGATGAGAAAACTTAAGGCTGAATTTACTGAAAGTATAGGATCCTATGCAACCAGTGAACATGAAAGATGCATTGCTGTTCATGTTAACTGCTTGACTTATGAAAGCAACAAAACCTGGAGCAAGCCTCAGCCACCTACTGGTGTAGAAGTAGCTCTCAGGTTGCAGTCATTTCTTAGGTTGGTCATGCCAAGCATCATTTTCCTTTGGCATGCTCATCAATGTTCTTTGGTGGGACCAAGTATGGACATGATTCAGGTACATGAGCCATTTCTACTTCTCTGTTCATGCATTTTCTTGGCAGATAGTGATAAAGTACCCAAACTAAGGAGACAGATGACAGGTTATGTGCTTAAGGTCATTATGAAAGGATCAAAGGTCAAAGGTCAAAGCAGATTAGTAGTCATCTTTTATCTTCTTCTCCCATCTCTCAGTCATCTTCTATGACTGAGAGATTTAGTATTTTAATCGCTATGCAGAAGGTTGTTCAAAACTATCCAATTCTGTCCTTAGCATTAGTGAATTCATCATGATGTTTTCAAAAGTCAACGTGGGTAAAGATAAGCTTGGACAAGTGATAAGAGGGATCTGGGAGGGAGAGAGGAGGGGAGGAAAAAAAGGAGGGCAAATTCAAATATGTGAGAAGATTGGGGAGAAGTACAGAGGGTCAGGAATTTGAAAGTATGAAGCAGTAGGAGAGGGCAAAATGGAGGAGTCACTAGAAAAATCCCAGATGCCAGGGACCCAAGAAGTTTTTAGGACCTAACTGGAAGGACATTAGCCACAATTCCCAACAGGGGAGATAGAACCTGTAGAGACCATATCCAGTGAATAGGCACAGCCCCCATTTGAGGCACCCACCCACCTCAAAAATATTAATCCAGAATTCCTCCTGTCAAAAGGAAATGCAGGGACAAAGAATGGAGCAGAAACTGGAGGAAAGACCATCCAGAAACTGCTCCACCTAGCGATCCATCCCATCTGAAGACATCAAACCCAGACACTATTGTGGATGCCAAGAAGTGCTTGCTGACAGGAGCCTGATATAGCTGTCTTCTGAGAGGTTCTGCCAGAGCCTGACAAATACAGAGGCAGATGCTCACAGCCACCCATGGGATTGAGCACAGGGACCCCATTGGAGGAGTTAGGGGAAGGACTTAAGGTGATGAAACTGTTTGTAACCCCATATGAAGAGCAACAATATCAAACAACCAGACTCCCCAAAGCTCCCAGGAACTAAACCACCAACCAAAAAGTACACAGGGGTTGACCCATGCCTCTGGCTGGATGTGTAGCAGAGGTTTGCCTTATTTATCATCACTGAGAGGGGAGGCCCTTGGTCCTATGAAGATTTGATGACCCAGGATAGAGGAACACTAGGGCGCTGAGGTAGAAGTGGGTGGGCAGGTGGGGGAGTACCCTCATAGAAGCAAGGAGAGGGAGGTAGGGACAAGGGGCTTGTGGATGGGAAGGGGTATAACATTTGAAATGTAAATAAAATAACCAATAAAAATGAATTTTTTTTTCTGAATTTAATAAAAAGGAATTATCTTTCTCAAGAACCACTAGACACAAAAACAGATGTGGAGTTTCAATGATTTCTCTATATTTTGATTTATTATAATTAATTGCATATGCATGCCAAGTGTGATAGTAAATATCTGTATGTAACTGCCTGATTGTAGAGACAACCATGGGAAGTTGCTTCTCTCTCTTTGCACCCAGTTTAATATCAAGTTTGCCTGCAAGGTACTTTGACTTTCTGAACTATCTAGCCCTTGCATCTGATTCTTAAAACGTGGATATAATACAGAAGTAACAATCAAGGATATAGCCAAAGACCTTGGATTTCAATTACTTAAAAATTAATTAAAATTGATTGCTTTGTAAATATTTTATTGTTCTGGAACTTTAGTCATATTTGTTGATTTCCTTTTATTAAGATAAGACGGTAGCAGAGCCCTGAGCTTACTTTTTCTTCAAGAAATGTCAAAACCCTTGCAAATCTTAATATCTTTTTTAATTAGATATTTTCTTTATTTGCATTTCAAATGTTGTACCCTTTGCTGATTTCCCCTCTGAAAAGCCTCCCTCTGTTAACCAACTCACCAACTTCCTCTTCCTTGCATTGGTATTCCCTTATACTGGGTCATCTAGCCTTCACAGTTCCAAGGGCCTAACCTCCCATTAATGTCCAACAAGGCCATCCTCTGCTACATATGTAGCTGGAGCCATGGGTCCCTCTATCTGTACTCTTTGGTTGGTGGTTTAGTCCCTGGGAGCTCTGGGGGTATGGGTCAGTTCATATTGTTGTTCCTCCTATGGGGCTGCAAGCTCCTTCAGTTCCTTTTTCTCTAAGTTCTCCATTGAAGACCTTGTGCTCAGTACAATGATTGGCTGAAAGCATCCATCTCTTTATTTTTCAGGTACTGGCAAAGCCTCTCAGGAGACAGCTATATCATGCTCCTGTCACCAAACACTTGTTGGCAACCACAGTAGTGTCTGGGTTTGGTGACTATATATGGGATGGATTTCCAGGTTGGGCAGTCTCTGGGTGGACTTTCCTTCAGTCTCTGCTCCACACTTAGTCTCTGTATCTCCTCCCATGGGTATTTTGTTCCCCTATTCTAAGAAGGACCAAAGTATCCATAGTTTGTTCTTCCTTCTTCTTGAGCTTCATTTAGTCTGTGAATTGTATCTTGGGTATGCTGAATTTCTGAGCTAATCTCCATTTATCAGTGAGTGCATACCATGCATGTTCTTTGGGTTCTTGGGTTACCTCACTCAGAATGATATTTTCTAGTTCCATCCATTTGCCTAAGAATTTCACGAATCCATTTTTTTTTTAGATAGCTGAGTAATATTCCATTGTATAAGTGTACCACATTTTCTGTATCCATTCCTCTGTTGAGAGACATCTGGCTTCTTTCCAGCTTCTGGATATTATAAATAAGGCTGCTATGAACTAGTGGAGCATGTGTCCTTATTACGTGTTGAAGAACCTTCAGAGTATATGTCCAGGAGTGGTGTAGTTGGGTCCGCAGGTAGTACTATGTCCAATTTTCTGAGGAAATGTCAGACTGATTTCCAGAGTGGTTGTACCAGTTTACAATCCCACCAATAGTGGAGGAGTGTTCCTCTTTCCCCACATCCTTGCCAGCAACTGATGTCACCTGAGTTTTTGAACTTAGCCATTCTGAGTGATGTGAGGTAGAATCTCAGGGTTGTTTTTATTTACATTTCCCTGATGACTAAGGATGTTGAACATTTCTTTAGGTGCTTCTCAGCCATTCAGTTTTCCTCAGCTGAGAATTCATTGCTTAACTCTGTACCCATTTTAATAGGGTTATTTGGTCCTGTGAAGTCTAACTTCTTGAGTTCTTTGTGTATATTACATATTAGCCCTCTATAGGGTATAGGGTTGGTAAAGATTTTTTCCCAATTTGTTGGTTGCTGTTTTGTTCTATTGACAGTGTCCTTTGCCTTACAGAAGCTTTGCAATTTTAGGAGGTCCCATTGGTCAATTCTTGATCTTAGAGCATAAGCTATTGGTGTTCTGCTTAGGAAATGTTCCCTTGTGCCCATGTGCTTGAGGCTCTGCCCCACTTTCTTTTCTGTTAGTTTCAGTGTGTCTGGTTTTATGTGGAGGTCCTCGATCCACTTGGATTTCAGCTTTGTACAAGGAGATAAGAATGAATCCATTTGCATTGTTTTGCATGGTAACCTCCACTTGAACCAGCACCACTTGTTGAAAAGGCTATCTTTTCCCCACTGGATATTTTAGGTCCTTTGTCAAAGATCAAGTGACCGTAGATGTGTGGGTTCATTTCTGGGTCTTCAATTCTATTCCATTGATCTACATGCCTGTCACTGTACCAATACCATGCAGTTTTTAATCACTATTGTTCTGTAATACAGCATGAGGTCCAGGATGTTGATTCCTCTTGCAGTTCTTTTATTGTTGAGAATAGTTTTAGCTATCCTGGGGTTTTTTTGTTTTGTTTTGTTTTGTTTTTGTTATTCCAAATGATTTTGAGAATTGCTCTCTCTAACTCTATAGAGAATTGAGTTGGAATTTTGATGGGGATTGCATTGAATCTGTAGATTGCTTTTGACAAGATGGCCATTTTTACTATATTAATCCTGCCAACCCATGATCGTGGGAGATCTTTCCATTTTCTGAGGTCTTCTTCAATTTCTTTCTTCAGAGACTTGAAGTTCTTGTTATACAGATCTTTCACTTGTTTGTTAAAGTGAAACTGTAAAAACAACTGTGCTAGATGACTGAATATTTATGGTGTGGTTATGATTTGGAAATAAAAAACTTCACTTAGAACTTGGAAAAACTAGGTAAATTGTCTGGTTTCAATGGCAACATCACTGACTTCCATATTGTAACTTTAAAAAATGTAGCACTCTTCAACAGACACCTAATCCTCTGTCCGATCTTAGAAAGCTCTCTGTGATCTTGTTGAGGATGCCCCCTTTGTCTCCATTTTCTTGCCCTTGACATAAGATGGTGAAAGTTATTTCTTTAACTTTCTAATACTCAGTGAAACTAAACTGGGCAGCAAAGAGAGCTATCATCCAAAGCTCAGGCAGATGATATGTGGCTACCAGATAGAATCTTGGGGATAATCAGAATTCAGCAACTTTCCTATATTTGGATGCAGCAACCTAGTAGTTCGAACCTCAGAGACTAGGATCTGGAAATGCTTTCTGATGCAAGTAAAGTTTCAAAATATTCAGATGCTCATCTACCAAACACTATAACTTCCACCTTGAAGCTAGCAGGAATGCAGACTTCAGTCACACACACATGAGCTCCTGGTGCCACTGAATCTTATGCAATTTTGTTTGCATTGAGTTTCTTTTTCTTTATTGGATATGTTCTTTATTTACATTTCATTTCCCTTTTCCTGGTTTCCCCCCCCCAATGTCCCATATGTCTTTTTCCCTCCCACCCCCCCYCCCCCCSTTCCCCTATTCACCCCTTCTCACTTTCCTGTTTTGGTATTCTCCTACACTGCTGCATTGGGCCTTTCCAGAACCTGGGTCCACTCTTTCCTTCTTGTCGGAMAGCATTTGGTAGGTGGATTGTGTCTCATATGCAACTGTTTCTAACACATCAGTCAAGTTCAATGCAGAAAGTCTGGAACAAACTGATCCCCCAGCTACTGGACTGTGCTACAAATAAAATTTACACAACCTTTGACACCGGCTTGTCTGGATCATTCCAGCTCGTTCCCAGCACCTGAACATCTGCACTACTGGAAAATTGTGAAAAGCTTTGCCACAAACCATCTCGCTTACCTGTTTTTGTCTCTATAAATTTGTAATTACATTGCTTTTTTCCAACATTCATTAGTGTATTCTTCTTTCTCCTTCAGTTGTTGCAGTTCTAATGTGAGTCAGCCTAGATGCCAGAACCACTCAAATCTTAAGCTTTTAACCTCTCCAGTGCGCCTAGTTTAATTTTTAAAAGGTGCCTTTAAGCCTCAAGGTACAAGGCTGTCTCCTAGTTTCTGAGCAATAAACTAGGGGAATCAATAATGATTACAGGAGAAAATTCACAAAGCTATGCTAGAAATTTACAGGTGCGGAGAGAAAGAGGATTAAATTTTGGCCTAAAAGGACAACAAGCACTTCAGGAGACACTTAAGAGCTAGTTGCTTAAACATTTCATTTTATTTTTGTGGCAATTCTTTCTTGTTGTTTATCTTTACTACCATTTTTTGATGATTTAGAAAGGCTACTTCAGTTATATGAACCCCCACATCTACAACAACAGGAGTCATAATCAAAATGAAGATCTGCTTCCACCTTTGTCTTCCATTTCCTAGATTGATAGAAGGAAAAACGGTAGAAAGTAATGTGGACCTATACAAGAAATGGTTCAGTGAACAGTTTCTTCTGGGCATAAAAACAATAGAATATAGCCTGAGGTCACATAGTTGTAGGGCACTACATTGTGGAGGAATAGGAAATGAGTACCAGTGAATCCAGATATGGAGGCAGACAGTCAGAACAAGCAAAGCAAGGACCCACCATTTCAGAGAAGTGCCCTGATTCTAATGTGTCTTCATACAAGAATCAACTTAATATCTCTTTTCCTAGTGAACAAGGTCTCTCAAAGCTAGCACAGCAATGTTCCTACACTTAAAAATCAATTGCTAATTTTTGATTGCTGTGCATCATAATGAAAGAGAAAGATGCCTTTTCCTGTTCCCTAAACAAGGAACTTTTCCAGACTATTCAAATATGCTGCTTCAGACCTGCCTTTCCCAATCAAACCCAAATCAAATGTCTATAAATGCTGGGTCTCCAAGGTGACATTAGGCTATCTTCCCACTGAATACTCTGAACACATTCATCATACATCAATACATGACAGTTTCCCTATAAACCTTGTAATCCCTGCCAGACTCTGAGGTCATTAGAGATTGGGGCAATATGTCAAGTATTGTGTAGGAATTTTCTTCAACATACAGCATTCTATTCCAGGAGAAATCTTAAGACTATGGAAGTAAACAACTCAGGAGTCTCAGGAAGTCTCTGAAACTTGACAGATTTTCTAGGTTTCTTCCTTTTTTGTGGCTGTATGAACATTAAGGACTACTGAGGCAAGGGAATTCTCTGATCTGTCATGAAGAGAGCATCTGTAATTCATCACCTAGGTGATCATTCAATGATGCAGATGCTTTTGAGTCATCCACATTCCTGTAAATAACCCTTCATCACTTAATTAAAGCAAGCCCAATTAAATAACTCATTCAACAAGATTCAGTTTGGTAGTAAAATTTCTTTGTTCTAGCATCAGTTCCATATGTAGGGTGAGTAGACCTTTGGTCACATCTCCTAGCAATGGTATTACACAACAGCATATAGTTAGTTTGCAAGTTTTTCTTCTTCTCATACCTCTTGTACACAGATACTCAAAAAAAAAAATTGTGTGAATGAAAAGAATTTACTTCCAGCCCAGGGCTTGGTTATTCTTTTATTTCCCTTGGCTACAAACCACTGGTAATTCACTGAGTCTTATTTACTGAGCACAAACTCTGTAGATAGTTCAAGTCACCTGAAGTGCTTTCTGTCATTTTTAAGAGGCTGGGGGTAGAGAATAACAAAATAAAATGATCAGACTTATTTTTCAGAACGAAGCTTCCTGCTGAAGAGTTAAGGACTGAATGGAGGGAGGTAAGCCAGGCAGCAGGAAGTCAGGAAGGGTGTTGGCAGTGTTCCAGGCATGAGATGATAATAGTATCAATTGATCTTTACAATGGAGACAGGTAGGACTGGTAGAATAATAGAACTGTGGGTTTTCATTGCCCCTTTACAGTGCAAGTTTCATAGTCTAATCATTTATAGCTAATAACATTCAGTTCCTAAAGGAACTGACCATTCCCTCATTTCTATTCTATGGAGTTCGATTTTATTTTCCTTGTAGATTTGTCAAACATAATATAAAAAGATTGTTACAAAATAAAGAGCATACACTATTTTTTACATAAGAGATAATTTTAAAACTTAAAAGAAGAAATAAATTGCATGGTATGATAGCCTCAAAACACTGCTATGGAATTATCTGTAATTAAATCTATTTTAATATTGCTTCCTGTTGTGCAACTTTTCCTAGAGATATATGAACAAATATCTGTTAATCCCAAATTCAGGGATGACATACCCAAGTACAGATTCTATCCAAGTCCATTTTAGCTGATAAATTAATGTATTGGGGTAACGTATAAAAGTATGGGTGACCCCCAAATAGTTGTGCCACAGCAAAGCTTCATTCCATCATGGCTAGACACTCTCTTGTCTCCCAAGACTATTTTCAGCTGAGGGTTGGGGCAAAATGGAATAATGGCTGGAACTCCATTTGATGTCTCATGGCATCCACCTTCCTTCTACTATGGGGCACCCACAAATTCATGATTGTTGCCACAACTCTGGACATCATTGTATTATTCTGCATTTAATTTCATTACCAAGAATGCTCCTGGTCTACCCCAAGGATAATAATACTGTACCTGAAGAAAAAGATTATATCGCAGCAACTCCCACCATAGATGCCTAGCCACCAGACTGCTTCCAAATTGGGAATGAATTCCAAAACAGATGAGGTGATATGCAAGTTCTCTAGCCCTGAATCTCATTACTCATAGGGCATCTTCTTAGGTTTCTTTTCATTCCCAATGCCTGAAGTCTTTCACCAGTGTGACCCCTTACTCTCACTGGAAAGTAGGATCATGTACAGAATAGATGGGTTTCTCAACATCATTTTCAGTTATTAGAATAGAACTATTCTTGTAAGTGAGAATAATTTGTTTAATATTAATTTGACTAAGAATAGAATATTTACCTGATACTTGGATCTGGATGTCTAGGATCACACCACCAAAAATAGGTGACAGTGCCCAGAAAATGTAAAAGAGGTTTTCTTGGAGGGGAGGTGGAACGAAGGAGACAGATCACCACTATGCTTCATAATCCAGAAGGAACATGGTGGCTATCTATACACATAAATCATTGCCTAGCCCAGTTGTCATCAGAGGGGCATCATCTAGCAACTCTTAGGAACAGAGAATCTCAGCCAAATACTAGGCAGATCCAGTGGAACCTTGAGGTAGATGAAGAGGAAGAATTGTAAGACCCATAGGGTTTCAAAAGACAATGAAAACATGGCCCACAGAATCAAATAAGCAGGGTAAATACAGACTTGCAATAACTGGAGTGACAATCACAGACTGTGGATCTGTGCTAGGTCCTCTGCATATACCGATGGCTGTGTAGCTTGGTGTTTTTCTAAGACTCCCAGCAGTGGAAGTAGGATTTTTTTCTGTTTAACTTGTTAAGGTGTTTCTGACTCTTTTACCTGCTCTTCCTATTCTTTTCCTCCTACTGGGTTGCTTCGTCCAGCCTTGATATAATTAGGGTTGGTGCCCAGTAGCCTGTTATGCCATGTTTGATTGTTAACCACTGGGAAGCCTGAACATTTTTTTTAATATTGTCTTCATTTTCATTGCCAATGGTAAAACCTCTACCGATATACCCCCTCCCCTAAGACCTCCAACCCCTTCCCCTCCTCCCTCCACCTGCACCCACATATATGCCCCTCCACCCAACACACTCCTACCTCCCCCCTCCATTTCCCTTTGTTGGGGCCTCTGTTGAGCCTTTACCTGACCAAGGACCATTCCTCCCGTTGATGCACAAGAAGGCCTTCCTCTGCCACATTTTTGGCTAGAACCATATGTGCCGCTTGGTTGATGGTTCAGTCTCTGGGAGTCTTGGGGCATCTGGGTGGCTGAAATCATTGTTCTTCCCATGGGGCTGTAAACCCCTTCAGCTCCTCTGGACCATCCTCCAGCTCCTTCATTGGGGACCCCATGCCCAGTTCAATAGTTGGTTGCTAGCATTTGCCTCTATGTTTGTAAGCCTCTGACAGAGCCCCTCCTGAGACAGCCATGGCATGGTCCTTTTGGTATACACTTCTTGTCATCCATAGTCGTGTCAGGGTTTGTTGACAGTTTATAGGGTGAATTCCCAGGTAGGGCAGTCTCTGGGTGGCCTTTATTTCAGTCTCTGCTCCACACATGGTATCCTTTATTGCTCCTGTGGGTATTTTGTTCCTTTTCTTAGAGGAACCAATACAGAAACTATGGTATATATACACAATGGAGTACTATTCAGCTATTAAAAACAATGAATTCATGAATTCTTAGGCAAATGAATGGAACTAGAAAGTGTCATCCTGAGCAAAGCAACCCAATCACAAAAGAACACACATGGTATGCACTCACAAATAAGCAGAGATTAGCCCAAAAGCTCAAAATAAACAAGTTATAATTCACCCAGCACAGGAAGCTCAAGAAGAAGGAGGACTTAAGTGAGGGTGCTTTGGTTCCTCTAAGCCTGAACATTTTTGAAGGCAAACAAAGGAATGAATCTGGGGAAAAGGGGAGGTGGGGTACATAGACTATGAATCATGGAGGAAGGGATCAGGATATAATATGTGAGAAAGAATAAATACGATTTTAAAAAGATATTATAATGGAGCTCTCAAATGGAAAAGTGATTAACTAATCCATCACCTAAACCATAGATTTATTCCCTATAATTATTTGTTTCATAATTTTAGCAGGATGCTACCATTGCAGTTAACAAAGGTCAATACACTGTATACTGTGGATTTGATACAGATGATATGAGGTGCTAGACTCAAAAAAAAAAACTAATAGTGAAAATATCTAGTGACATCTAAATGAATAGGATGAGGCCTTCTATGTTAGGACTCAAAATATTTTAACCCCATTTTCCTTTAATTTCTAAAGGATCCTTTATTTATCAGAGCAGGACCATGGTATGCTATGGTTCCTATGGTACACTCACACCCTGAGTGTACACACTCATGCAATCTACTCACACAACTGAATGCACACGCATGCACGTGTACACACACACACACACACACACACACACACATTCATAGAAAGAGAGAG
>BDUI01000243.1:339355-356294 GCA_002335545.1 Apodemus speciosus
TTGTATTATATGTTTGTATATATAATTATCTATCATCCATAAATATAAATTTGGGGATATTTTAAAAATATGGATTTAGGGAAAATTCTGTCTATATGATGCTATGCATTCTATTTGATTTTAAAATTTTCTATTTGTTAGATTCTGGTTTGTGTCACTTGGTATTTTAGAGTCCAGATTTTCTTCATCTTACAATGTATTTGCTTCCAAGTAGAGCTTCTGTAACTTAAAAATAATAAATCAAAGATGCACTGAAGGGTAGTGAAGCTTGAGTTAGTGTAAGAAAACATGCTTACTATGGGTAAGTGTTGGGTCCAGCATTCAGAACCCTAAACAAATGCAGATGTCCTTAACATAGCAACAAGTAGAGCATTGTGGCTTAGGATAACCTACTTCAAACAAGGTCAGAGCATTTACACTAGCCTGTCATTGGCCATTAATATCTAACAGAAGGCCTATTTGATATATTTTATAGGAAAACATTGAATGTCTCCTGTAATTGATCAGGAGGACCATTGTGAGTTGATAAGAGAATGATGATATGGGGCTTGTAATTAGCATGTGGTAACATACGTTGGAATACAGTTTCTTCAGAATAGTTGTGACTTATAAATCCTAGGAAAAACAAACTACTGTTCAGTTAAAAATTCATGTCAGACACTATGTTCTCTTTAAACTCAGCAGGGACACAGGCGGCATGTTCTACTTCATGTTGTCGGTACTCTGATTCCATGGCAACTTCTTTTGAACAGCTCTCTGCAAAGAATATTTCTTCATGAGAATGTCAGAACCATATTAGATATGTATTTTTCAATTGCTTCATTTTTATTAATTTTTCATCTAATTTAGTTATTTTTGTACATATTGTAGTTTGTTCTTTATTTCTGAAATATTCTTTCATTTTGGTTTTTATATTTTATTTCATTTTATTTTCCTCTATTTTTGTTTTATAGAAAATAGAGTTTTTCATGCAATATATTCTGATTATGGTTTCCCCTACCTCTACTTCTCCAAGATCCTCCCCCAAAATGCTTCAATCCAAATTATACCCTTTCTGTCTCTTAGAAAACAAAGAAGAATCTAAAGAATAATGATAAAATAGGGAAAACAAACAGTAGAGAGCCAAAGATAAAACACAAGAAACACATACAGACACAGAGGCACACATGTTCCTTCACATAGCCATTCTGTACAAACACAAAGCCAGAAGACATAATATATACACAAAGAGCTTACAAAGCAAAGAGAAAGTGTGCCCTGGCAAAACGTTATGAGGTAAAGAACTTACAAAGATTCTGTTAAATTCATTTTATGTTCCATCTCCCTAGCCTTAAGAGTGGTTGTACTTCCAGTGAGACTCAGTTGGAAAGAACTAGGTTATTTTTCATTTGAGTGGGTATTTTAATGTTTTGTAAATTCTCTCTCTCTCTCCCTCTCCCTCTCCCTCTCCCTCTCCCTCTCCCTCTCCCTCTCCCTCTCCCTCTCCCTCTCCCTTCCCCCCTCTCTCTCTCTGTCTGTCTTTCTGTCTCTTGGTCTGTATCTGTCTGTCTCTCTCACTCTGTGTCTCTGTCCTCTGTGTCTCTCTGTCTCACTTGCTGTCTCTCTCCTTTATGTCTATACAACCTTCTCATTTCTTATCCCACACTCTTCTCATTTTGTAACATGTATCAAGGCTTCATTCATTTTGTGGCTCAGTAATGTTACACTCTATATGTGTAAGCCAGTATATTCATTTGTTGGTGAGTAGAATGTTGGACTGAGTTCACCTCTTCACTATTGCAATTAATGCTGTAATGTAAGGGTGTATTTGAATATTCTTTACAAATAGTACAAAGGATGGAATTTCTGGGTCATGAGACAATTTAATATTTAGGTTTTATAAGATGTTCTATAACAAGATATAAAGGTTCTATCTTCTGTACATGCCAACAATTCTTGTTTTTTTTGTTGTTGTTGTTCGTTTTGTTTTACTGTATAATGGTGATACATGGAACTATTTCACTGCAGCTTCCATTAGTATTTCCTAGTTGACCACAGATGGTCCTCATACCTTCTTTGCATGAATGTCTATGTGTCCATTGTGTGACAATAATGTAGGCTGGCAGTGATTTTTCTATCTTCCTGTTTTTATTTATGAAAGGTACAAAAAATAGTGTTACAAGGAAAAATTAAAAGTAATAATCTCTATTTTTAACAAAACTTTGAGTTACTATCTAACATTTTTATTTTAGTCTGAAGGAATACTTTTTAAAGTTTGTTTAATATTTTCTAGTTCCATCCATTTGCCTAATTCATTATTTTAAATAGATGAGTAGTACTTCATTACACTCCCCCACTTCCTCTGAGATCCCATTTTTTAGAATAGAGTTCATTTTCTGTTTTTAGTACTTTTTTTCATGGAACATTTTTTTTCTTTGCAGCCTTTACAAGACTTATAAACATTGCTTTAAAATATTTACTAATTCTTGCACTTACATTATCTCAAAATTGGCCTGTATTGTTTATCATTTTGAGTGTTAGTTGACTAGATACTCAAATGCTTCTTAGTACTTGAGAGTATAGCCTGAACGTCTTGACATGAACTAACTCCTCATTCTGTCATGCTTCTTTGACGAATTGCTGTTTGCTCTTGTCTTGTATTTTTAGGTCTCAGTTAAATGGACTGAAAAGAATTAATTTCATCCAAAAGACAGGGACACCATATTCAAACTGCTTCTCTGAACTTACCCTAAGACATAGCTCTATGGTCAGTGAAAGACCTGCAGAGAGGTTTTTTTTTTTTTTTTTTTTTTTTTTTTTTTTTTTTTTTTTTTTTTTTNCTTCCCAAACCCTACTCTTTATTGAGTAAAATTCAGGTTTTCATTGCCTTTGTTTGAGTCAAAGCCTGGTTTTGAAGTAAATAAATCTACACGTGTTCTCCTAGTTTTAATCACACTACACAACATGGACTGTGTGACCTAGTTTCAGGCTAAATTCTGTGAAGAGTGAATCAGAGGATCTGACCCAATTTCATTTTTTTTCTTTAAAGTTTCAACTACCCTCCAATATCTGCAGACAGTGTTCATAAGCTATTGCCTTTGGGTTTGATAGGCTTTATTTCAGAATTTATATTTGTTATTTAAGATATGTTTGATATGATAGCAGCTTTCTGGGTCACACGGGAAATACAACTCCAAAAGCATCCTTAATATTTTAATACAGTGGAGATAGACTCCCTGAAATGAGATTTAACAAACACATATGTGGATTTAAATATTACATATATATTTCCCTTGATTATTGTGGAGGATTCATTTTTCCAAATTCTTTTCACAAGATTTAGTTTTAGCAAACTGTCATCAGCTGTTTTATTTCATATACTTTAATGCAATTTATTAACTTTTCTAAAAAGTGACCAAATATTATAAATATGTCTTGAATACTTGAAGATAAAGCATATTTTAGTTTTGCAATTTCCCAGAAAATGTTTTAAGGCAAATTTGATATTTGTTGTTATATATGTTGTTTTGTTGCCTGCAAGCTTATGTTTGTAGACATGTGAACCTTTTTTCTAATATTTTTCTATATTTTTCTTTAAAAACATGTGATTTATGCATATATTGACTCATAACCTGACACACATGTGTATATATAGGCACCTATTTTTTGAAACTAAGTAATTCTCAAAATGCTTTACCTAAATCAATCTTTTTAATTATGTTTGAGTTGAGAATTTTTCTTTCAACTTATCGGTGCTGTTTTCTACTTACCTTTGACTCACAGAGTCAAAACACCAGTTCTTTTGTTATTAAATAGTTTTGATATACATATCTTATGCAGCAGAAATTATTTTTGCTCTGAGATCAACTTGTATAAATATGTTTCATTCATATTTACATTAAAAACATCATATTAAGTTTGCTTGTATTTCTAGCCTATTAAGTCAGTTTTAGAAAATCCTATTTTTCATGACTGAAATAAGATTTGTTTTATTGTATAATTGTTTTATACTGAAAGCTTTGTATGGATAATAAAATCATAATACAAGGGGCTGGAGAGTTTGTTCATCAGTTAAAAGGACTTAATGTTCTTACAAAAAAACCATGGTTCAATTCCAAGTATCCACATGCTGCCTTACAACCATCTGTAACTCAAGTCCCTGGGGATCCTCTAGAGGAATTCTAGTCCAGCAACATGGCTGCTCTTGCAAGGGTTCATCACATCCAAACACATTTTTTTTCTGTGTGATCTGTGTATAATGGCACACCCTTAATACTTCTGGCTGGAATACGGACAGGCTATTAGTACACATCTTTAATCCCAAACAATGAATCATCACATATAGTGAGTTTCCTGGAATCCTCTTTTTAGAAGAAAGTGCAGTTTAATGAGTGCAGTTATATTTAGTTCAATCAGTGCAGTGGAGTCAGTTGAATCAGTTCAGTCAGTGAAGTTCATGCGCTGTAGTTGAGGTCAGTTGAGTTTGTTCATGAGCTGTTCAGTTTATGCAGTTCATACAGTGTGGGTAAGCAGAGGCAGTTGAGGCCAGATAATAAGAAGGAGCCAGAAGATTAGAACAAATTGCCAGAGTTAGTTTCAGGCCAAGCAGAGTATTTCAATGAGAAGCTGAGAGAAGCCAGTTTGAATCAATTAGCTGAGAGGAGTCTAAGCCACTGCAACTGTGTAGAACCAGCCAGCTGGATTTCAGAAAGAACTAGAAAGAGTGAGCTTATTCAGCAGCACTGCTCTGAGACGAAAATTACATCTGAGGAAATAAAAGTTAATTTTACATGATTCAATGGTTTCTTCTGGAATCATGGGCACCAGAATGTGATTCACAAAGTTATATGTAGGCAGAACACTCATACAAATAAAATTAATAAATCTAAAAATATTTGGAAAAAATTGGCAACAGTTGAAAAATCATGTATGAATTTCCAAAACATGTACCAGGCTTTTTTGTGTGGAAAGTTATCTCAGGAGGAAGTACAGAATGTTGTTATTTCAATATTGCCATGTTATATTCAATGATCTTAAGATATGTAGGCTTGTCAACTTTTCTCAAATTGATCTATTGATATCATTACACTTAAAACTAAGATACTTTATGTCAACATAATAAAGAGACTTTCTAAAATTACACAGAAATGAATAGAGTGTAAATATTCAAGATCTTCATAGTGAAAACAATTATTCTGTTAAATTTTTTGAATAACAGAAAAAAAGACATGATGAGAATTTGTGGCAAAAAAACTGTGATCATTGAAACAGATCAGAGAACCAAGGAATAGGCCTACCCTGAGTCAATTTTTATTTTTACAAAGGGGGAAAGCAGTTAATGCAAGAAGGATGGCCTTTTCACCAACTGGGTATGAAATAACTGGACAACATAGAAAAAGTAGTTTCATCTAAGTCATACATTTTGTGTAATATTTACAGAAATACAAAGTGTAAAATTTTAAAAACCTTTAAGAGAAAAAATCAAGGAGCTTGACAAAGAGTCAAATAGCTCTTTTGACATCAAGGTTGTGAGACTATAAAGTTAACATTTACAAATCATACTCAACATTTTAAATGTTTAATCTATAGATAAAATAAAAGACAAGCTATAGACTAGAAAATGTATTCTCAAGCCACATATCACTGTAAGAGCTAGTCCTTTAGAACGGTGCAATAAGAAGTGGTGAAATTAATTAGGAAAAAAGCAAAATGACAGAACAGACATCTTACAAAGAAAGATCCATAGATGGAAATCCTGCACAGAAAATAATATTTAGCATCGTTAGTCCTTAAGAAACTGCCTCCTAAAATGGTGGTATATCACCTCACCATAGACCTATTTTAATGACTTTAAAAAGTTGTGGTTCTAAATGCTAGTTGGTATATAGAAAAATATTATTCACATATTGTTGGTAGACCAGTAAAATGACATAATACATCTGAAAGACAATTGAAACTTTCTTATACATGAAATATGTGTGTATGTGTGTGTGTGTATGTGTGTTGTATGTTACATAATTCAGGTATTACACATGTAGACATTTGTCTTGGGTAAAAGGAATCATATGTTCATGTACTAAAATTTCTACACAATAATGTGTGTATTTATTCACAAAATCAACATTTCAGGAAATAATTCTAATGTAGATTAAAAATTAGATAATCTGTTGTACCTGTGTTTCACCTAATTTCAGTACTTGGAGACAAAATAGTGTCTATGCTTTATATGATACTTGGAAAATAACTGAAGGAAAGTTTAATGTAGAACAGATCAGAAGCTGTGAGGCCTTAGATAGATGGTTAGTGTAGAAGAAACATTGTGTATTATGACTGCACAAAACAACATTACAAGACTGTACAGGTAGAAGTGTTTAGCATCTGGGTACACGATCAACATATGAGCCTCAAACATGATAAAAGTAGACTCAAGTATATAAGTACATACACACAATATGCTTTATTTTTGAAGTAGAATTCTAGGTTAAACAATATAGACTTGGGGTCACCTAGCATCTAATTACAAATTTATCTACTCTAGGATTCTGCCTTTAATTTGCTCAATGTCCATTCTAAAGAATTCTTAAGAGTAAATGTAATCTCATATGAAATTATATGGTAAGGACCAAATATTGTACCATGTACATTCTAAAAACTTTGTTATCTTTTCTTTTTATATTCTCTTTCCCTTTTTATTTCATTATTTTCTTGTCTTTTCTTTCTGAGACAGGGTTTCTTTGTGTATTCATCTGACGCAGAATTCATTAGATAGACCAGGCTGGCCACAAACTCACAGATCTGCCCCTCTCTGCCATGTGAGTGCTGAAATTAAAGATAAGAACCACTGCTGCCTGCCTTACAAGAATACTTCTGAAGCATCAGTAATGTCATATTACATTCAACATTGCTGTCCACATAATACTTATGCTATTAAGAAGTATGTTAACGTAATGTCCCAACATTTATAATGATATAAGCTCTTTATAATACTGTGCTTTATAAAAATACATCAATTTGACTTGGGCAAACATTTCTTCAAAATGGAAAGAACCTAGCATGGTGGTAAAGTCTGTAATTCCAGCATTTGGGAAAGTGAGTTAGGAGGATCTCATAAGAGAGAGCAGCCTGCCATAGATAGTGAGTTACAGATTGGACTGAGCTAAACTAGGCACCCTGTCTCAAAGCAAAACAAAGCAAGTGGTTAAGTTTGAAATTGTAAAATGTAAAGACATTAGGTGAGATAAAAGAATTAAAAATATGGGGAAAACAAGTTAATTAAATGAGGAACTGATCCAATTATACATGACCCAAAAAAAATACCATGATGACAGACAAAAATTATAGAAATGAGATGTTATAAGCTCTAAGCAATGCACTGGGAGAGAATTAAAAGCATAAGTAGCAATAGTAGAAATTAGCAACAGAAGAAGGGTAAGAAATCATCTTAGACTAGCAACATGCAGATTTACTGAGAACACTCAAGTGGTCTGATAGCTGTTTGAAGGAAAACAAAAGAGTAGTTTTAAAAATACATTTTTGAAGAATCAGTGGTATAAAAAACTTAAACTGTTACATTATATCAAYGGTGTGAGTGTTTCTATGACATACCATTGTTATGAAACACCGTTTCACAGTTTTAAATACATCAGTTCTAGCTTAATAAATTCACGTTTCCATTTTTTTCCCCATTATTTTCTTGGTTGGTTAAGACAGTATCATGATTTCTTCAGTAAAGATTTAAAATGATGGTTTCAATTTGTACTTCATGAAAACTCCATTTTTTCTTTGCAGCTGGATATCTATATACAGCTACTTGATTATAACTTTATTTTCCTTGCTAATTTGTGAAAGACCTGCTGTATTGTGATATTAAATATTGGTGGTTTTGTTTGTTTGTTTGTTGTTTTAAAGCTACATGTTCTTCAGTTGGATACTCAAAGATAACTGTGATGAGATATTCATCTGACAATATATATGAGCTTTTTCCAGGACACAAACCACATGTCAGTGTCTGTATTGAAATTTTCTTTGTTTTTGAAAAGTATTCTAGAATAGTGTCTTTCCATTCAGATTCCATTGTTGTCCTGTTAGTTTAGTTGTACTTTATATATTGTTGTTTGTTTGTCCTCCTCATTTGTTCTTTAACTGTCTTTTTGTTTTGTTTTGTTTTATCGAGACAGGGTTTCTCTGTGTAGCCCTGGCTGTCCTGGAACTCACTCTCTGTGTAGCCCTGGCTGTCCTGGAACTCACTCTGTAGACCAGGCTGGCCTCGAACTCAGAAATTCGCCTGCCTCTGCCTCCCAAGTGCTGGAATTAAAGGCATGCGCCACCACCGCCCTGCTGTTCTTTTACTTTCTTTCTTGAGAATCTTCCATTCTATTTGACACTTTTACTCTTTTTTAATTAATTAATTTATTTTTATAACGTAGGTTTTATTCCCACCCCACCCCCACCCTACTTCCCCACCCCACCTGAACTCTAAACTCACTGGAGTCTCCAGTCTCTTGAGGGTTAGGTGCATCTGACTTGACACCCTGTAGTCTTCTGCTGTATGTGTGTTGGGAGCCTCATATCTGCTGGTGTTTGCTGCCTGTTTGGTGGTCCAGTGTTTGAGGAATCTCAAGGATCCAGATTGAGACTGCTGGTCCTCCTACAGGGTCACCCTCTTCCTCAGCTTCTTTCAGCCGTCCCTAATTCAACATCAGGGATCAGCTGCTTCTGTCCATTGGCTGGGTGCAAACTATCTGCTGCTTACTCTTTCAACTGCTTGTTGGGTATTCAGGCGTGCGGTCATGTTAGGTCCCTTTTTGTGGGCGCTCCATAGCCTCAGTAAAGTATCGGGCCTTGGGACCTTCCCTTGAGCTGGATCCCACTTTGGGCCTGTCTCTGGACCTTCCTTTCCTCAGGCTCCTCCCCATGTCCATCCCTGTAATTCTTTCAGACAGGAACAATTATGGGTCAGAGTTGCAAATGTCGGATGCCCCCCTCCTCATTTAATGTCCTGTCTTCCTGCTATAAGTTTCCTTTCCCAATTGTCAGTCATTTCATCTAAGGTCTTTCCCTTTGATTCGTGAGACTCATCTCCCAGGTCTCTGGTGCATTTTGGAGAGTCCCCACAACCTCCTACATCCCAAGGTTGCCTGTTTCCATTCTTTCTGCTGGCCCTCAGGGCTTCACCCAGTACCAGATCAGGTTCCCCTTTCCCCCTCACTACACCCACCCCATCCACTTTCCCTCCCAGGTCCCTCCCTCCCTCCCCACTTGTGATTGCTTTATTCTCTCTCCAAAGTGAGACTGAGGCATCCTCACTTGGGGCCTTCAGCTTGTTGACATTTTTTAGTTCTGTGGACTGTATCTTGGGTATTCTGTACTTTTTTTGGCTAATATGCACTTATTAGTGAGTTCATACTATGCATGTCCTTTTGGGTCTGAGTTAATTTACTCAGGATGATATTTTCTATTTCCATCCACCAGGATGTCCTTATTCTTAATAGCTGAGTAGTATTCCATTGTGTAAATGAATCACATTTTCTATATCCCTCCTTCTGTCGTGGAACATCTAGGTTGCTTCCTGTTTCTGGCTATCACAAACAAGGCCACTATGAACATATTGGAACATGTTCCACTGTGGCATGGTGAGGCATCTTTTGCATATATTCCCAAAAGAAAGCATCTTCAATAAATGGTGCTAGTCTAATTGGTTGTCTGTATGTAGAAAATGAAAATAGACCCATATATGTCACCTTCCACAAAGCTCAAGTCCAAGTGTCTCAAGGACCTCAACATAAAACCAGATACACTGAATCTAGTAGAAGAAAAATTGAAAAAGATCCTTGAACTCATTAGCACATGGGGAAATTTCCTAAACAGAACTATAATGACTCATGCTCTAAGATCAAGAATTGATAAATGGGACCTCATGAAACTGGAAATCTTTTGTAAGGAAAAGGACATCATCAATGAGACAAATTGATAACCTACAGATTGGGAAATTTTTTTTCATTAACCCTACATCCGATAGAGGGCTAATATCCAAAATATATAAAGAACTCAAGAAGCTAATGGCCAAAAAACCAAACAATCCAATAAAAAATGGGGTATTGAACAAAACCAAGATTTCACAACTGAGGAATATTGAATGGCTGAGAAGCACCTAAAGAAATGTTCAAAGTCTTTAGTGATCAGATAAATGCAAATCAAAATGAGCCTGAGATTCCATCTCATACCAATCAGAATGGCTAACATCAAAACCTCAGCTGACAACACATATTGGGGAGGATGTGGAAAAAGAGGAACACTCCTCCCTTGCTGGTGGGTTTGAAAACTCATGCAACCACTCTGGAAATCAATCTGGAGGTTCCTCAGAAAATTGGAAATAGATCTACCTGAAGACTGTTTCACTCTTGTCCTTTATGATTTTCCTCTTTAGAAATGCATACTATCTAGTTGCTATTAACATTTTGCTCCATTTCTGTAATTGCTCTGGTTAGTCTATTTCTTTCCTAAGCTCTTCCCTTCAACTTGCATCATATTTCAATCTGAATGCTCTGACTTAAATGCAGGTATCTGTACTTGTAGCCACTTGATTTTCCTCTGTGTTTAGCAGTATGTTTTTAGTTCCTCCTGACATGCTTGTGGGCAGCTTCCTGCATTGAGATGATGATTTATGTTTTCATGGTAACTACACTTCTTATGCTTTTGACTGATTTTGTTTTTCAGGACATCTTTTCATCCTATACGCTCTGTAGCCATGGTTACAAACCAACTTCAGAAAGCTCAGATAAGTCTATGCTTCTGGGTTAGTGGAGTGCACTATAAGCATCCTAGGGTGTATGCTTTGTCTTTTGTGGCTCTTCAATAAATGGAATTATGAAGATCTGACCATGAATTTCTGAATTCTTTATTTCTTAGGACATCTCCACAATTGTCTAATTTGGGGCAAAACCCTAGATTTTTATTTCTTATCGATGTTCTGAAATGCATAGTTTCCATTGGACAGCTAAGAAAAAGGTAACTTTAATATGCCAGTTTCACCATAGAAGTTTACAAAAATATACGTAAGAGTCTTGGGGTGCAGATTATCCTAAACTCTTATAAATATGTTGCTCTTATACCTGGACAACAGCTTTGCATTTGAAAATTCTGTACTTTGATATTGTAGCAATTTCGGATGTTCTGAGTGCTTTGCCTAAAAGAAGGAAGGCCCCAGGGTCTACACATAAAAGAAAGTGCTGTTACATGTATGCAGACTTGCTTTCTTTATGATTTATGAGTAAAGATGAGCAGGAGTATTGAGAAGGTATATCCAAGTCTCGGCTCCAGGAGAAAGAAGGCAGATTCACTGTGACATTTAAATACTGGTTGACATCATTAGAATAAAGAATTAGACAAAAGACCTCATGCTGTGATTCATTTTGTTTGTTTGTTTTTATTCTGCAGATCTTTCTAACATTTTTTTCTGAGATGCCTGGCTACTGCAGAGATATTTGATGTGAATGTGTCACACTAGATACACCAGGTAGAATGCTTTCCTTATGCATGCCTTTGGGTCTCAAAAATAGGCCTAGAGAGATACACTATTGACCTTAAACTCATGTTGATTGATAAAGAGTTGATAGAATTTTATGAGTAATGTCTAGATCTCTTGTTTAGACAGAGTGGAAAGTTTTATCTTTCAGTAAAATAAAAATCTAGAAGCCATACATGTTTTGAGAATATAAAAGAAAATGAATCCAGCTTTGGTCAAGGTGAGACAGAAATGTCTGTAGGATATTGCAAGGGGGACCAGATGGTGGATGAATTTATGACCTGGAGCTCAAGAGAGAAGTGTGGGCTGGAAAAGGGATTTGAAAATCATCATGTCAAGGGCCTGTCAAGACGAAACTAAGGGAAGGGCCTCCAATTCAGTATACAGCCAACAAACAGAATACCATTCAAGAAAACTCTTTGTAGAAACACTACACGTCTCTCTGAAAGCTGTTGTAGAGGTGAAAACTTTTACTGTTGTAAAACCCATTGCCGTACTCTTGCAAGGTGCAGCATTTGATAAGTGATAACAATATTTGTGTGCCTTTGCTATGAAAAAAACTATATTTATTCCTCTGAAGATGCAGTGAAGATAATGAAAAAAGTGCAATGTATTTGAACTCAAACTAGCTTAGATACTTCATTCAAAGCTCTAAAATTGCTGATATAACCTGCAAGGAATTATAAAAGAAGTTAAAAAAAAAGGAAAAAATTTTCTAAAACACACACATATTTGTTTGTTTTATATGAAAAGATTAAAACTATATCATTTTTCCATTTAAGTACATTCCATTACATTAATTATATTTGCATTACTTTATAGCAAGTATTATTACTACCATGGGAAATAAGGGATAAATGATCAGACAGATTCGATTTAGCATGATAAAAAGATATTGAGTGCTGGAGTGGTATACTAATGCTGTATGCATTTAGGATCTTAAGAAGGAGCAAGACAGCCTTGAAAGATAGCCTTATTCTCCAAAATACTTGCTTTGCAAACAGAAAGACCCAAGTTTAATCCTCAGATTGCACATTATAAAAATGTAAGGTGTGGTGGCATATGCTTTAACATAAGCTCTGGGGAAGTGGAGGCAGATGGATCCTTGGGAATCATTGGCCTTTCCTTCTTGACAAATTAGAGACTCTTTTCAAAACCAAAATGGTGTATGGTACCTAAGAAATGGCACCTGTCTTCTGATCTCTGATCACTCTGTCACTGATACAAACATGCATGTGCATATGATGCAAACATGTTCCCCTATAGACATAGGCACACAAACAGACCCAGAGTCTGTTGCAGTAACATCCCCTGACAGCTGAGGAGCGCACAGGAAAATGAGAGCAGGTGAGTATCAATCAGCCGTCTCAGGAATCATGAAGAGTCACATGTTGCAATGACTGAAGTCCAGGTCATTTGTAACATAGAGCATCAGGTAATAGGTTCTGAAATTTTGTGAAAAAAGACCCAGAGAAACAGCATGACTCAGGAAACTACTAAATAAGCTATTTCAAATGTAACTAAATGTCTTGTATAAGGAAATAGAAAGTAAGGAGTGAGTGAGGAGAGAGAAAGAGTAGAAGAGAAGGCAAGAGAAAGGGACAGAGATTAGGTAGATTCATCTTCAGTCTATTGAATGTCTTTTTTTCTAGATAAAACCACAGAATTATATATGAAAGCCCGAGACTGTATGAATCACACATAATAAGGAGTGAGATTAATCCATCAGATATTTGTCCTGATTTTTCAATTTCCTATGCATATTACTTTCAAAAAGGAAGAATCAAAGGAGTTTGGCTGTGGTTGGGTTGGAATAGATTGGAATAGATTGGAATTTTTCCCTTTTATATGGCTGGCTGTGCAACTTAGAGGTGACTGGAGAAGGAATATCCCTCACCTTGAGCTTTGATGCAGGGTTGTTCTTCATTTTTCGGAGGTGAGAGAATACATTTAAATTAGCCTAGAAAATCAGCCTCCCTCCTTATTCACTCACTGAGGTATCTATTTGTTCAATTTAAAAATAAGACTTGAAAAATCTATTAAAGAGTATACAGAATAAAAAACCTCTATTTTTCCATCCATGCGTTACATTATAAAAAAATGCAGGAAAGGTAAAAGTTTCATTGTGAGATTAAATCTTAACAAAAATGGAGAAAAATCAAGAACTGTAATTTGCTTCTAAGTCCCTAAGTGTGAGGTCTGCGGATGTGTATGAGCTTTCCAAGCATCCCACACAGGCAGAACCTAATCTTAAAAAGCACATGAAGAAGTTATGGAAATGATTCCACATATAAAGATGTTCACTGTGAAACCAACACCCAGATTACATCTCTGGTACCCACGCCTTATAAGGAAGTAAGTAACTCATCCCAGTAGTCATTTCACTTCCACACAGAGCACTGTGTCACCCACATACCTGTACATGTGCACAAACACAAAATAAATGATTGTAATAAAAATTGAAGATAATTAACCATGAAGCTTTGGTATACATGTTTTTATTTAAATTGTTCTTTCTCAAAGACATAATGCTATGTATGACAAATAGCTGCTATATTTTCTCTATGCATATCTCATTAATCTCCAGTGTCTGCAAATAAAACTACCAGTAGTTCTGTAAGTGTGCAATGAATCTCCCCAGAGATTGTTGTCCTTAGGCCTTATGTTTAGAAATACTGCCTAAACAGAATTCAAGTGAAGTTGCACTTAACTCTAGAAGTTCATCTAAAAAATAAAAATAAATAAAAAATAAAAGTAAAAGAATGGGGCAGAAAGGACTGAAAACTCTGAAATAGTGAAAACTGATGTTACCCAAAGAGATTGTCAGAAAGGTATATGAGAACAGCATTTGAGATAGTGATATATCCAGTGGTTCTCTTCAACTTGTATATAACTTTACAGTATGATGGTTTGCTGTTGATAAGCGTGACTCTTCATTTAAAGATTCACTAGAACCTGTTTGGGATGTGAATACAGCAGAGTTAGAAAAAGCACAGTAGTCTTATCTCCTGGGGGTCTGAATTTGTAATTAATTTTTATCTAGAGACTTTATTTCTTACATATGATAGCTGTCTAGAGAGAATGATTCTGTCTGGCTGAGGGTCTTTCAGCTCCTTCATGACTCATTTTTTCTTACACCAATAGCTGGTTCCTTAGTACAACTGGAGTGCTACCAGAACTGTCAGGGGCAACCTGTTAAATCATCCTCTGTTAGTGTCAGGCACCAGCAATGGTGTCTTCTTCTTTTCACTGGGATTTCTCTATCACATATCCTCCAAATTGCTCTTATCTCCACATCCACAACATAATATTGTCCACATGTTCATAGTGCCTGAAGACGAGTACACAAGTAGCAACCTTTCCATTGGAAAATGCATTGGAAGATCTTTGTATCAAATAGAATCAATTTGGTCATTGACACTTTTGCTCATAATAGCAGAAAAAGTGTATAATATTGAACAAAAGTACAACCCCTTCAGATTATAGCCAAAGTAGAGTAGAAAAGCTTTCAACTCAGGTGCATAGAAAGAGCTATCCCCAACAAGCCCCAGAGAAAGTATGGTGTTAGTAAGCTCAGCAGTAGAAGACCATAGTCTGGATTTAAGGAAGGAAACACTGAAAGTGAGATGTATAGATATTTCTTCAGATGTCTTACTATATTTATCTGAATATAGAATAAATCAGTATTCTATCACTACACTATGATGGAATACCTGAGGTAATCAACTTGCAAAGGGTTATTTTGTTTCAGAGATTTAAATACTTATGATTAACTGTCTCTGATACTTCTGTCTCTTCTACTCTGAGCAAGGTGCCACATCTTGGAACAAGTGAGTGAAAAGTATGTGTATTTGTGTGTGTGTGTGTGTGTGTGTGTGTGTGTGTTCTAACTTTATTGAAGCACTGAAGATGTAGCTTAGGGTAGCTAACCAACTAGCGTGTTTACTATTCTGGTTTCAGATTTTAGTCTTTTAAAAAATACTCCAATTCTCTTGTGGACCCACAGTCCTATGATTTACTATTCCCCACATGTGTGTTGGAATTGTTTGTGCCAGATGATGGAGCTATGTAGGCAAGTTAGGAAACTTTTAGAAGGTAGGACTTAGCTGCAAGATTACCTTGAAAGTTAAAGTCACCTTGGACTCCTTCACTATTATGCATTATACCTTCTTAAACTATAAGCCAAAATAAATCCCATTTTCCTTAAGTTGTTTTCTATTATAAAGATGTGAGATTAAACACACACACACAAAATTCAATATATGTATGTGATGCTGACCATATACACACATATATACTACATAAAGTGAATTTGAGCACAACTATTGCCCAGCTTTCCCACCTTAAGCAAGCACAACACTCTATGCAACTATAGCACTGCTAACTAGCTCACAGACAGAAATAAGTATGAACTATATGGAGTATCATATCCCTGAACTTGTATGTGCATATCAACAAATTTTTGATAGAGTATACATGAATAGAACATACTATTTTCTTTATGATCGGCTTAATAAACTTCACTGTAGCCTTTGTGCCATTCAAATAATGTGCAGATTAAAAATTATGCTGAGGAATGTGATTTTAGCACTCAGGAATTTATCACCATGACAGGACATTTACTATTGCCAGAGGATTGGATTCTGTACTTGATAATGGGTATGAACTTTTTATGGAGAGAAAAAATGTGGCACTGCAGGAAAATTGGAAGATCCTAGAGAATGTGCTGTTTTCTACTAACATGCCTACACATGCAAGCAGAGCGCACTCTCTGTAACACACGTTGTTATGCATTATCTCTGTTCAATACCTTTAAAGCTAGGAATCATGACAGTACCTCTTATTGATGAGAAGCTGAGGCAAAATCACTACTAGAAACTCCACCTAGTACTTAAAGAGGAAGATTTCAGAATGAAGGAGTAGGACCATGAAGTTCAAGATTATTTCCCACTCTGTCATTCTATGGCATGGCAGGTGAGCCAGGACAGTCACCTCTTCTTTCTTTATGTCCCAGGTATTCACCAATGAGACATTTGTGAATAGGGAGACAGTTCAACAACTTCGGCTTCACAGCAGAAGCAACCACAATGCTCTGCCTGCTTTACTGCAGGGGCACGTGGTACCTAGCATTTGAAATGAACTGCGAAACACTTGCTTTTCTCTACATATATTAGGATTCTTTACTTTTTGAATTTTAAATTTGATTTCAACATCTAGAGTTAATTGTTAAAATTGCAAATAACAAGAAAGGTTTCCACACACATTCAACTCTGATCCAATAGTAAGTCTTGGAGCACCAATGATGATTTTTATGTTTATACACATGGAAGTTTTATGTTTTAAAAAGTATATCGCCAGGCGTGGTGGCGCACGCCTGTAATCCCAGCACTTGGGAGGCAGAGGCAGGCGGATTTCTGAGTTCGAGGCCAGCCTGGT
>BDUI01000244.1:35364-45674 GCA_002335545.1 Apodemus speciosus
AAAAAAACATAAATTCTTCCTTTGGAATTATAATGTGCTTTCTTCTCCTTTGGGGTAGAAAGGTATTTAATTATAAAGAAAAACTATATATAGCTATACATATATCAATCTACTAATGATAATGTTATTTACTTTGTATTTATCTCATAGTGAAACTTTAAAATAAAAGATAGGTTTTCTGGTGGAAACAATAAAATTGTGTTTAAAACAACAAAAAAATCCATACACATTATTTATGCAAAAATTTATTTGACCAAAATGTAGAAAAGTGATACTATTATATATGATACAATTGCAAGAACCTAAAGAGTAGATTTTATCAATTGCACAGTTTGCTCAAAGTTCATCTCCCTGGTAGTGTGATGCTTAATAAATAGGAGTGAGGGGCAGGGATTCAGATAAGCTAGAAGCAGGGTGACTTTCAGTCAGGACTGTAAACTTAAGTTGGCCCCACACTGCTGGGGAATGTGGAATGTTTCAGTGTGAGATGTTAACTGAGAAAGCAAAACTACAAAGCCAAAAACAGAATGTGCAGCCTAGAGAGCACTCCACATCCAGTTCAATCAGGAGTTCTTGGTCTTTTATTAGTGTCATTCCCTAAGGAATTCAAGTCTTGGCAAAGTCAAGCTTCCATTTGTTCCCTGAACAATGGAGATGAAGTTAAGCCAATTTCTTTTCTATCACTGCTTTGCTGCTGGAGAGACCTTTTGTTGCCCAACACTTGGTATTAGAAAGATGCTCAATGTATTGAGTCTCACTGTGTAGCCCTGGCTGAAAAGGGTTAGACTCTGCCATATTCCCTGCTGAGCATATCATTATAAACCACAGCAGAAARGTCCTGGAATAAGACACTTGTTCCTCAAAGAACAATTCTGGAGCAAAGGGACGATATACATGGAACAGCATTAAAGCTCAGTCGGAAGGCACATGGGCAACAGTGATCACCCCAGCATTCTCACTTGGAATGCTTAAAGGAAATCTGTTCTGCACAGGAGGTGTGGAGCAGACTCAGTATGATCAGGCTTATCTAGTTGTGCTTTATGACTTCCCATAGTAGACTGTTAATTTTTGCTCTAAGTGGAAAATTTCTACATGTTTTCTTGTGACAACCCCTAGCCTCAAATAACTTCCCCAACAGCAACCAGCTATGATTAGATACTTGAGCCTGTGCTTCAAAGTGTGGGGTTGACTAATTCCYAAGAACTAAATGCCCTCAGCCTTAAGCAACTATGTGAAATTCCCTGCCTACTTTAGGAATAAATGCAATTTAAGAATAAGAATAACCAAAGAAGCTGGTGCCATCTGAATGGAAAGGGAAAGAATTAAACTTAACTGGTGCTCATAGCTTGTCTAACACAAAATATTTGGTCATAAATTCATTTTCTGCTTGGCATTTCCAGCAAGGTGGCGACATGGTAATAAGCGGAACTTCTTACAAAAGAGGAAGACAGAGTGCACCCTCTGGAGTGGAGTTGGTGTTAAAGCAGGGCTCTTCTGGTTTGGTTTATATACAGTTAAGTTCGTTTAGTGTCTGGTCCAGTGTCTGATGTAAGCCCACATTCTCTTCTTTGGCCTGGGCAAGTTTTTCTGGTAAAGATTAAGACAGGGAGGAAAAATGAATTAATAAGCATCTTTGTTAAGAGAAGGGACATAGGGCACCTCAAACCGTGACARTGAAAGTCACATCTAAGAATTGTGTGTGCACAGAATCCTGTGTGCACAGAATACCATGCAGTTATAGGGCTCAAAGAGCAAACAAGATAGTTATGGGATATTAGGCTGGTGCATTATTTGAATCCTAGCACTCAGGAGGGAGGTGACCAGCCTGGTCTAKCCAGCAAGTTCCTGGTCTAGCCAGCAAGTTCCAGACTAGCCAGAGCTGTGATCTCACCAGATCATGTCCCAAAAACAAAAGTCCAGAAACAGCTTGGCTTTGTGGTGAATACTCAACACTCTAGCACTGGAAGGAGGCAGGAGGATCAGGAGATAGAGGTCATCCTGGGCTATGGTCAACTCAAGGCCAATCTAGGCTGTGTGTGACCTTGTCTCAATACCACCCCCACCCAAAGAAAAATCCTGGGTCTGGTCACCAAGAAAAGGCACTTGCTGACAGGCCTGATAATCAGTTTTATCCCTGGGACTCACATAGTGGGAAGAGGACAGATTCCTACAATCTGTTTTCTCACCTCTACACATGAACCATGGCACATGTGCAGCTCCCCACACCTGTGGATGGCTATTATAATTCCAGGCATACAGTATTCACTGTCAGGGYGCSCCTGGCAATGGAGTCAAATCCCAGGTAAATAGCACAAGACTGCAAGCTAAGACTGCAGGAAAACTATTCAATAACTGTGCTGATTAAGTAAAATTAAAAGAAAAGGGCAGTTTGTGAGATGGCCCATCAGGTCAGGGTTCCTGCTGCCAAGCCTGGGTTCTGTCCCCAGGACCCACGTGGTAGAAGGAGGGACTTGATCCCTTGGAGTTGTCCTAACCCCACACCTGCGCATGGTGGTATGTGTGTGCTCTACATCACCAAATGAGTAAATACAAGCTCTGAATGACGAAGCATGAGGGAAAACTGGTTTGTGTGAGTGATAGCTGATAAAAGACAAGGCCAAGAGATGTTAAAATTCTGGAAGAAAGAAAAAAGCCTCATAAACTGATAAGATCAACCTGGAAATTTTCAGAAAGAAAAACACCTCAGACTGCAGAAGACAGCAGTCTCTTTATAGCTACAGAAGCCTTCATGTAACAAACTACTGTGAGCTGGCTGTGTGAAGACTTAACTGGATGCTCTTGTGAGCCAGCTGCTCCTTGTTCTTAGGCAACTCTCCTGGTAACCCAGACTGCACTTTTGTGTTACAGAAAAGCTAAGTGGCACACTCAGTGTTGCATAGTTCCAGTGTGGAGGTGAGATGCAACCCAGGACGCCAATCCTGGCCTCTAGCATATTGTGTTAAGTCTGAGATAAAAAAAGTCTCATCCCCAACCCCCAAAGTACTCCCTATCCTTGAGACTCTTAACAACTCCGACACTAGAGAGGGCTGAACTCTTGTAGGGCTCCAGTAGAATGATTAAACAGACAGGAAGGGATGGTTATTTCAAAGGGTGGAGGCGATTGAGTCTGGAAATTTCTCAGGGAAATACTGAGCAAACAAAAACAATCCCCACCTCCCTCCCCCAACAAGGCCAGTGATCTGTCCCAGGGAATATGCAAAACAAGGTGTTTAGGGCAGGGTTTACAAAATGCCCACCCCTCATCCCCAGCGTTTCTCCCTAGCAATGCTCTCTGTAGACAAGGCTGTTCTTGAACTCAGATCCACCTGCCCTTGCCTCCCAAGTGTTGGTATTAAAGGTGTGTGCAACCACTGTCCAGCTTACAAAATGGGTTAGGGTAAATGTCACAAGAATGCAAGCAACCATAGGAATTCATAGCCTGGACCCCAATCCAGGGGGCCTCCTTTTATTTGCTAACTCAATTTCAGACACTCTCCATTAAGAAACAATGACTGCGCTGCCATCCTGGTTAGCTAGTGCTGTGTTTGAGGAATCATACCAGATTGGCTTTTGTTTCCTTATTTTAGAAAAGGACCATGTGGCCTCATTTTTCTTTTGGTAAAGAGAGTTTAAATCTGAGAGCCAACTGCCTACCCTTCATCCTGGCCATAGCCAAAGACACCCAATTCTAGCTCAAAGACGAGGTGGCAAGGGTAGATGATAAAGATGGCCTGTTGTCATTTCAGTCAGTCAGACACACGGGAAAAGGCTAACGTTTACACCAGAAGGTGGGTTCCCTGAAGCTCCTAGGCACCAGAGCCAGTTCTCCTGGAGATGGCTAGGAGCGAAGGTGGCACCCGCTGCCCTCAGAGGCCATGTCACTGAGGATGGCTCATACCCTTGCTGAGAGCTAATTGCCTGAGCTTTTGGGCACTCTGTCTATGGGGTGGTGTCCCCTGGAATGGGGTGGAAATAGGATGGAGGGTTGAGATGGAAGAGCATAGACAAACAGAATAGTGAGAAAACAGTGTGAACCAAGACAAAGTTGAGCCCCGTGTCAAGCAAACAGGTCTGAGCTTCTGAACAGGAGCAGCCTAGATGAGCCCTTGAAATAATGGTGAGCCGGGCATGGTGGCACACACCTTTAATCCCAGCACCTGGGAGGCAGAGGCAAGGCTAGCCTGGTTTATATTATAAGACCCTATCTTAAGATTAAAAAACTCCCACTACCATCACCCTTGGGCCCAGGATGACTTCTGATGGCTTAAAAACCTGGCTATAGGTCACCCTTTGGAATGGAGCATTTTCCCTTATATGGATAAAGATGTGAAGAATGAGTCTCCTTTCCTGGGTGAGTCAGCTTGGTGGATCCCAACCCCAAGCGTCTGGAATTTCCGTGCTCTATCATGGAGAATAACATAGTCACTTCAAGAAGTGCTGAGTTGTGTACCCGGGGGAACTGAGGCCCTACAGCCCCTTTTTTTCTCTTTCCTCACACTAAGATAAGCCTTGCTTCTGGGAGAGAGGCCAGAAAGAACTGGAGGCATTTAAAATATGCAATGCATCTCTGTGAGGATTCTGAAGACCTCCCTCTGGAAACAAAGCCCAGCTCTGTCCCTCCACAGGCCTCCTCACTTGACTTCCATATGTCACTTAGCAAAGTGGAGATTCCTACCTTCCAGGTCATCGATTGTCTTCTCCAGTTTAGAAACTGTCCTTTCTGCAAACTCAGCTCGGGTCTCAGCCTAGGGAAGAAAAGAGTCACTACCCTGCTTCAGATTAGCCCCTCAAAATGTAGGCATAGCTGGGCGTGGTCACTCACCTCCTTCAGCTTGTCAGACAGAAGCTTGATTTCTTCTTCGTATTTATCCTCCTTTTCAGAATACTATGGGGGAAAAAAACCCAAAGGCGGTTCTTAAAAGAGGCAAAGAGGCTGGAGAGATGCCTCAGAGGTTAAGGGCTCTTGTTTTTACAGAGGGCCAGGGTTCAGGACCCAGTACCCATATGGAGGCTCACAACCATTTTGTTCGGTGCCAGGGGATCTGACACCCTGCCCTGCAGTGCAGACATACGTGCAGGCAAAGCCCTTACACATATGAAATAAATATTTCAGGGTAGGAAGAAGGAGCTGTGGAGATGATCCAGTGCGGGAAGCATCTGCCTGGCAGCGAGGACCCCAGCATCCACACAAAAGCTGGCTGGGCGTGGCTCCCTCTGTGGAGGTGAGATTCCAGGAACAAGCTGGCTAACTAGACTAGCCAAATARATGAGCTTCCGGTGAGAGACGCAGCCTCAGTACAGCTCCCGTTAACAAAGGCCTCATGCCAATGCCCTGGCACTGCCAGGCTAGTGGACTGAGAACAGAATAAAATGCAAATGCAGCAAGTGTCCCTCAGTCCCACCTTCTCAGAAGCAGCCTCCAGTGATTTCAGATTGTTAGTTACATTCCTGAGCTCTTCCTCCAGGTCACCGCACTTTCTGCACCAAAACAAAAGATTTGCTGTAATGTAGGCAATTCCCTTCCCGCAAGCCCACTGTCCGTCCCCACCTTCCCACCCCCCACTGCTGGAAGCGTCCTCTCCTGCGGGCACAGGCAGAAGCAGGGCAGGAAGGCAGATGGAGGGTTTGTGAAGCAACCTGGGCACCTGCCAGGGATGAGGCAATAGGGACTTGTGAAATCCGTGACTGGCTTAGTTTTCTCAGGAAGGTGTAGAAATAAGACAAGGGTGGGAGACCAGTCTGAGCTCACAGGGCACTCCAGGAAGCAAGCCTAGCATGCATGTGTGAGGCCAGGGCGCCCCGCCCCGCCCCGCAGGGCTCTGTGGAGCTGAATCCTTGGTTCAAGGCCAAGACAGCGGTTTTGTTTGTTGGGACCTGTGATATTGTAGCTGAGCTGTCTCCATGGGATTGTGTCAGGTACATCAGAAGGCATGTCCTGAAACACTTGTGAGGTAACTGCCCCCTACAGACAGCATTCTGTGAAGACCAAATGGCCTGGCTCGATGTGCACAGTGGAGGCAGGAAGGAAGATCCCCAGTTCCAGGACAGCCTGGCTATACAGCAAAACTCTGTTTCAAAAATTCCAAAACAGCCAACAAGGAGCAGCGAGAAGATGGGAGGGGGCAGAAGAACAAGAGCAGCTTGTGAATGGGCAGCAGAGCTGTGGAACACCATCCTCTGCATGGGACAGGTCTAGTGCACCGTGGGCACACAGCGGCAGTGACTGCCTACCTAAGACGGGAAGGGGTGGGGCCTGTGCACATTAAATCAGGAGGAGAGATGGCTCCCCAGGCAGCCATCGGTCAATGGCCTCCTGGGGAGGAGGAGATACATTTCTCAGTGCTATAACTATTCAGCAAGTTGCCTTGCTCAGGTAAATAACTCCTCTTCATTCTCATGCTAATAATATATACACCAAATAACTTCAGTGGGTAACACAAGAAATCATAGTTAGGAGGGGGTATACTAATGGGGTTGGTGAGAGGAGGAAAAAAGACGGTATGTTGTAATTAAAGTATAATGTGTATGTTTATAAGTATATAAATAAAACTGAAAAATAAAAATTAAAAAAACTCAGCGTGGTAGTGTATGCTTGTTATTCCAGGAATCAGAGACAGGAGGATCAGGCATTCCAGGCTACAAGAGACCCTGTCTCAAAACAAAACACCCAAAGAGCAAAACAAACAAAACCAAACAACAAAGAAAGTAAGAAAGAAAGAAAGAAAGAAAGAAAGAAAGAAAGGAAGGAAGGAAGGAAGGAAGGAAGAAAAAGAAAGAAAGAAAAGAAAAGAAAGGAAAGACAGTCAAGCCCAGCCCAGCAGTAGCCTTCACTGGGAGAAGGAAACTTGGGGTCTCTGTGCTGTCCTGGGGTCTCAACCCAATTGCCCAGTATCTTGGTGGGAAAAGGATGTAGCGAAGCTTCCCTGTCAGTAAGAACCAGCAGCAGCTGTTCTGTCAGCCAGTGAAGCAAAAGGCGGGATGAGCCCTGAACTCTGAGCTCAAGCTCTGGAGCAGAGGCCGCCCCAGCCACGAACAGTTCCCAGCCAGCACAGCCCACTATCCCTCCTCTGCCCGGAGCTGGATGAACAGTCCAGGCCCGTTCTGCCACTTACAGTTCAGACACCTCCGCCCGTTCCTCTGCTCTCTTCAGCTCACCCTCCAGGATGACCAACTTACGAGCAACCTACAAAGACAGAAGACCCAACTGAGACCCACCCCACTACCATCATCCCTACAGWTGCTGGTCCCTCCAAGTCTAAGAACTCTGGAGCTGGCAAGAGATGGAACACCTCAGGTCCCATAGGCAGGGAAGGAAAAGGTGGAGCTGAGTCACTTAGCCACAAAGGGAAGGCGTTCAAGAGCCCGCTGTGGTGATGACACTTGTCTTCCTTGTGTTTGGGAGGCCCAGTCTCAAAACCAAATCAAAACTAGACCTATAATCACAGCATTTGGGAGACAGAGGCAGGAGAATTGGGAATTAAAGGTTACCCCAGGCCATATAAAAAAGAGTGGGAAGCCACTCTGAGACACCTTAGACCCTTTCTTTAAAACAAAATTCAGCCAGCTTGTTCATGTCTGTAACCCCAGCACTTTGGAGAGGGAGGCGAGAGTCAGGTTCAAGGCCTTCCTTACATTATTTTCTATAGAGGGAGAAAAGCTTTTAATACAGGAGAACCTTTCTCGGAAAAAATAAAAACGAAACAAATATATATGGGAAAACCAAAAACAAGATAGCCAGGCTTAGTGGTTCGTGCCTGTAACCCCAGCATTGGAAAGCTGAGGCAGTGGGCAGTCAAGAGTTCATGGCTAGCCTGGGCAACAGGAATTCTAGTCAGCCTGAGTCATTGGGAGATTCTATATCCATGAAGATTTTTAAAAGGACAGCAGAGTCAGGCTGGCAATCATGACCCTCAGCTTATTCCAATGGGTCTACGTCCAGCTTAAGGGACAAGCAGAGTGAGCTGATGGTCTCCAGCAGCTCAGACAAGTAGCCACCATACTTTCGTCTGATACCCATCAAGAGCGTTTCCTAGTCATGTGGCTGTGTCTGGAAACGCAGATGTTCCCACAGAGGTAATGGTCTTGAATGTGGGCTTCCGATGGGTTCCTATCGGCAGCACCACTTCCCCCACTTCCTGCAGCCATCCCATAGGCCCAGCTCACCTCCTCGTACTTGCGGTCAGCCTCGTCGGTGATGTGCTTGGCTTCTTTGAGCTGCATCTCCAGGATCTCCATCTTTTCCTCATCTTTCATGGCTCGGTTCTCTATCACCTTCATGCCTCTGCAAGTGGGACAGAGTGGGGTGTCACAGCAAGGACCTCCAGTGCCTCCACCCAAYGCCCAGGCAAGGATAAAGACCTATTGTCAACTGCCGTATTCATTTCATTGAGGAACCATCTGGATGCTGAGAACTGAACCCAGGTCCTCTGCAAGAAAGCAAGTGTTAACTCAGAGCCTTCTCTCCAGCTTGTGGTGTCTTTGAGACAGGTCTCTCACTGAACGCAGAGCCTGCTGTTCCCCACAGACTGGCTGGTCATGGAGCCCCAGGGACCCCTTGGCCTCTGCAGCGCTGGGATTGCAGGTCCCCTGCCATGCATAGCTTTCATGTGAGCGGGGGGGATACTAACTCAGGTTCTCAGGCTCCTGCAGCAAGAGTCATATCGTCCAGGCTGGTCTCAGACTCACAGTCAAGGATAGCTTTGAATTCCTGATCCTCTGCTTCTTCCTCCTCCGTGCTGGGGTGATAGGTTTATGTGGTATTGAGAACTGAACCAGCTTTGTGGATGCCAGACAAGCATTCTTATCAACCAAGCTTCCATCCTACCCACCCCACAACCCCTTTTTTAGGTCTTAGAAAACACTTTGTTATTTAGCCCAGGCATTCAGGATCACTAAATGACAGGYGTGCATCACCACCACGCCTGGTAGACTCCAGACACTAGCAAATATCCCAGCTTTCACAATCACACCATGTTGTAGTCTACTATTCCCAGTGTACAAATAAAGAAACTGAAGCAGAGAAAGGTTAAGGTTATAGAAAGGCTCAGGAGCAGAGTTGGGCTAGTCCCTGAGGGTGCACCCCTGTTTTGTATTCCTCACAGTAAGACAAGCCTGAGGATCAGCAGCACTGTGGACTGTGCAGCCACACCCACAGGAATGCTGAGGAGCAGGTGTAGAGCTGAGGGGGAGCAGAGGCTTTACCAGAGCTCAGCTGAGGAATGGAGAGAACTGGAGGAGCCTAGTAGGTGAATGTACTTAGGAGACTGAGGCAGGCCTTTGAGACCAGGCAAGCCAGGGCTATATAACAGGATCTGGTCTCAGTATTAACAAGAAAGCTGGGCGGTGGTGACACATGCCTTTAATCCCAGCACTTGGGAGGCAGAGGCAGGCGGATTTCTGAGTTCGAGGCCAGCCTGGTCTACAGAGTGAGTTCCAGGATAGCCAGGGCTACACAGAGAAACCCTGTCTCAGGAAAAAACAAAACAAAACAAACAAACAAAAAACAAGAAAGGAAACAGTAAAGTCAGAGCTGCACTGTGTGTGAATACACCTTTAGATCAAGCTCTCAAGGGTTATAAAGTGAGACTTTGTATTAAAATACAAAAACAAAGAAAAAAAAATCTCTCCAAACCAACCAACCAGCCAAAAACCCACATGGGAGTGAGAGAACACATGGGCAGGATGGGTGGGATGTTTATGCTGGRGGTGGGAGGGAATTCCTGGAAGCTTCCAGAGCCAGGACTGAACAGAACCAAAACGGACAAGCTGGCGTGCACAGGCTCCAGGAAAGGCAGGCGCAGCCTGAGCAGCACAGACGTGCGCCAGAGCGATAAAGGTATCACTGGGGTGAAAGACATGCACCGCCATGCCTGGCTTTCAGAACAAACCTTTACGTCACCCAGTGCTGTGTGAGACTGAAGTGAGAGTTATACTACTGAGGCCCATGTGTAACCTGAACCTGTGAGCACAGTCACAGCACACATGGAGAATTCCTTATGTGGCAGGCCACTGTGCAAGAAACACGTGAACTGTCCCTCAGGCCGTGCTCAAGGGATGTAGGATCCCTGTTTAGATTCTGATCCACCTTTAAGATAGCTCATGATATATATGCAAATATTCCCAAATCTAGAAATCCCCAAACTCTTAAATACTTTCTGTCCCAAGTACTTCAGAGAAAGGACACCTATGTTCATCCAGGTCAGAAAGAAGGATGTTCTCAGGCAGCCAGAACAGCTCAGCTGCCTCAGAGCAAAGCCTGCTCTGGTAGAGCTATATGGATTGGAACAGAAAAGGGCATCAGAGAGATGGCT
>BDUI01000244.1:123611-139935 GCA_002335545.1 Apodemus speciosus
AGCAAGTCCTGGATACACCATTGCACTGGAAAAGTAAGATTTGGTTCTAAAATCACTTCTCATGATGATGGAGGACTTTAAGAAGGACATAAATAACTTCCTTAAAGAAATACAGGAGAACACAGGTAACAGGTAGAAGCCCTTAAAGAGGAAACACAAAACTCCCTTAAAGAATTACAGGAAAACTCAATCAAACATGCAAATGAAATGAACAAAACCATCCAGGATCTAAAAATGGAACTAGAAACACTAAAGAAATCACAAAGGGAGACAACCCTTGAGACAGATAATCTAGGAAAGAGACCAGGAGTCAGAGCATCAGCAACAGAATGCAAGAGATAGAAGAGAGAATCTCAGGTGCAGAAGATACCATAGAAAACATTGGCATAACAGTCAAAGAAAACACAAAAAGCAAAAAGCTCCTAACCCAAAACACCTAGGAAATCTAGGACACAATGAAAATACCAAACATCAGGATAATAGGTGTAGAAGAGAATGAAGATTCCCAACTTAAAGGGCCAGTAAGTATCAACAAAATTATAGAAGAAACTTCCCTAACCTAAAGAAAGAGATGCCCATGAACATACAAGAAGCCTGCAGAACTCCAAACAGACTGGACCAAAACAGAAATCCCTCCCAGCACATAATAATCAAAACACCAAATGCACTAAACAAAGAATATTAAAAGCAATAAGGGAAAAAGGTCAAGTAACATATAAAGGTAGACCTATCAGAATTACACCAGACTTCTCACCAGAGACTATGAAAGCCAGAAGATCCTGGGCAGATCTCATACTAAGAGAACACAGATGCCAGTCCAGACTACTATACCCAGCAAAACTCTCAATTACCATAGACAGAGAAAACAAGATATTCCATGACAAAACCAAGTTTATACCATATCTTTCTACAAATCCAGCTCTACAAAGGATAAAGGAAAACACCAATACAAAGAGGGAAACTACACCCTAGAAAAAGCAAGAAAGTAATCTTTTAACAAACCCACACAAACATAATTCCACCTCTAACAACAAAAATAACAGGCAGTAACAATCACTTTGCCTTAATATCTCTAATATGAAAATTAATATTACCAACATATCCTAATCGATTGATATTTAAAAATATGAAGAATTAGAAATTTGTTGACTTGGGGCTGGAGAGATGGTTCAGTGGTTAAGAGTACTGACTGCTCTTCCGAAGGTCCTGAGTTCAAATCCCAGCAACCACATGGTGGCTCACAACCCTCTGTAATGAGATCTGATGCCCTCTTCTGGAGTCTCTGAAGACTACAGTGTACTTACATATAATAAATACATTAAATCTTAAAAAAAAAAAAAAGAAATTTGTTGACTGTCACCCAGTGGTCTCTATAGTAGAGACTGTTTATACCCTAAACATGAGAGAATGGGCTAGAGAAAAGCAGTCCTTCCCACTGCCTGTGAAGCTTTGGCGAAAGAGAAGGAAAATGAATAGAAGCTGTCTCAGAGCTCTCCCAGGGACAGGAGGAGGAATGCGTGGTTCTGGGTCCCTTAGGTAGGATATCTGGGTCCCTTTAGGACCTCTAATTCTCTTCCCTCTCTGTCTATTGTCTGTTCTTGGAGTGCCAATCTGTCCATGTCTGTCAAAACTGTTTTATGTCTGAGTTTTTGTTTTGTTTCGTTGCTTGAATGTTCTGTGTTTCATGTTTATAAGAAAAAACAGTTAAAACTTTATATGCTAGTTGTTTACCCTTTGATTTAGTTTTAACTCATTTCAAAAAGGGAAGAAAAAAAGAAAAAAATAGCAGTCTCAATTGACCTTTGGAGGCCGGCACCTGTTGTTAGGAGTCTGGCACACCTGAGAAGCCCGGCCAGGAGCGTCTCTGTACAAGCAGAGCTTAAAGGGCCCAGGAGCTCTCGGCTTCTATGGTAAGGGAGCTGTGGCTGTTTTTTCTACAAAAAAATTTTGTGACTGTGATTATTGGATTCAGCAGGTAACAAGGCGCTCCTCTCTTGAAATTACAGTTAGAAAAATAAAAATTTTATTTGGTTGAAATTTATAAGATGTGCAGCTGCTTCATTTTGTTTCTGATTGGTCTTAAAGGTATAAATATGCCCTGCATGTCTGGGTTATAGAGTATTGGCTTATAAGTTATTGGGTATGACTAAAAAAGCGTAATGTTGGTAAAGAAAGTTAGCTTAAAACTGGTAACTCAGGGTTGGAGTCATTTTAAACAACAAGACGTGACATGAAACAGCCCAGGAAATCAGGCCTCTAAAGATACTTCTAAATTGGGATAATATTTTATGTAACCCTTATCCTAGAAGCTAGACTTATAAAGGATGAGATTTAAAACAATGCCTCTTTAATG
The DNA here is from genome assembly GCA_002335545.1 of Apodemus speciosus. NCBI lineage: Eukaryota > Metazoa > Chordata > Mammalia > Rodentia > Muridae > Apodemus > Apodemus speciosus. The sequence continues at coordinate 125,965 of BDUI01000244.1, forward strand.
AGGTATTAAAAGTTGCACTGTCAAGCATTCATATATAAGAACTGGCAGTCAAACTTTGTAACATGAAAGTAATGCTTTTGGTACTGATTTTAAGGAGAATGGATTGTTTAAAATTGGGTTTTGCTTTCCAAAGTTGTGGTTATGCTCTAGTATTGCAAGAGAAACCTAAGAATTATGGTTAAACTGCCAATGTTCCATTGACTGCAGTTTGATTGCAGGCTCACGATTTTTAACTCACCCATATTTTGTAATTAGGATGATTGCTAAAGCAATAAAAGTTACAAACAGCTGTGGCYAGTTTGGGTCCATTGCCCCCTTTACACAACCTTTATTGGATACAGTGCTAGAAGCAAAATTTAACCCCCCAAGATTGAAAAGGAAATCTCAGTGGGAATTTGTTTGATATCAAACAGGCTCCTGATGAACTGTTTCAGGAATTTGTGGATAGACTACTAAAAAAAAGCAGCTAGTAGAATTTTTGGAGACTCTCAAGCAGGGGTTCCTTTTGTTACACAATGGCTTCTGGAATGCTGATGTAGTCTGCCACACAGCCATCCAGCCATACAAAAACAAAGACAGACTTCTATTCATCCTTGTGCAGAAATTGGACCCTCACACAATCAGGGTCTGGCTATGGCTGCTGCCTTGCAGGGGACTACAGTACAAGTAATGCTTTCACAGCACCGAGGTGATAAGGAATGTTTTAAGTATGGGGGCATAAATCATTTTAGGAAAGATTGTCTAAAAAATTAAAACATAGACAGACAGTAGAATTGCTCCCCTGGAATCTGTCCTCATTGCAGGAGGGGTAATCATTGGGCCTGACCTCAGGCAATAGTCTCAGATCAAGAAATATTTACATTTGAGTGAATGCAAAGCTCAGAGCTACCTCAGAGGCTTGTGTGACACCCCCTGCCTAGGGAAGGTCTTTGGGCCCTCACCTTGCCTTCAGGGAATTACACTTAGGCAAAAGGAGCATTATTGCAGATCTATCACAACGTTCAAAATAAAGTTCAAATTTAAGATCAAATTTAAGAAAAGTTAATGAGGCTGTGGAACTTGTAGAGGCGTTAAGATCTGGCCTGCCTACTCCATATAGAGTTATTATGGATTTGGAGGGTTGTTTTTTTCCTTTGCATCCTGATAATTGTAAAGGGTTTGCTTCTAGTGAGCTTGTGATCATTGGAAAGTTTTGCCTCAAGGAATGGCTTACCTTATGTGAGAAAAAAATTTGTCTCTTCAATACAAGAAGCTAGGACTTTGAATCTTTCAGTGTATATTATTCATGGTTTTTTATTACAAGTCTTTGCTCTTATACAATGAGCTTTAAAATTTTGGAGTAGTTGTTACTCCAAGAAAAAAAATCAGAGACAATATCCTTTTCAATATTTGGGACATCACTTATATCCTAAACAAATCAGCACAGAAAAGTCAAATAAGAAAAGATAATTTACTTTAAATGATTTCCAAAGTTGTTAGAAGATATTAATTGGCTAAGACCTCATCTTAAGCTTACCATAGGAGAACTTAAACCTCTGTTTGATATCCTCAAGGGGGATGCAAATCCTAATTCCTCTCCACAATTAACTGATGAGGGATGAATAGCTGTGCATAAAGTAGAGGAAGCTATTAACCAACAACAGATACATTATATAGCTATGGTCAATTGTTAGCTGCTTGCACTATTGCTACAACTCACACACTGACAGCAGTCCTTTGGCAAAAGGGGGCATTAATGTGGATTCATCTTTCTTCATCTCCAAGTAAAGTTTTAACACCCTATTATGAAGTTGTTACTGTGTTAATACAGAATTGTAGGATAGAATTTTGAAAGTATTTTGAAAGGAATGTCTTAAGAACCTGATGAGACATCTAGTCCTTATTCCAAACAACAATTAAATTGTTTTTGTTTTTTTGTTTTTTTTGTTTTTTTTTTTTGCAAAATACTGATATTTGGCCTATTGCATGTGCTAATTTTCTAGGCAAAAGCAATAAACATTATCCAAAAGTCAAATTGTTACAATTTGCCTCTGTGCATGCTTTTGTATTCCCTGTAAATTTACGCATGCAGCCCATAGAAGATGTGCTCACTGTATTTACAGATGGCTCATCTAATGGGAAGGCAGCATATGTGAGTGGATCACATGTTTATTCTCTTGAGTCCCCCTGCTTCAGCACATAATTGAACTGTGTGCTGTAACTGCTGTTTTTGAAATGTTGAAAAAAATCATGCTTTTAATTTGTATACTGATAGCCAATATATAGCTCATGGTTAACAATTACTTGAAACTGTTTCTTTTTTAGATACTGCTATTTCTCAAATTTTGCAATTATTTATGCAAATACAACTCAATTTAAGAGAACATACAGTTCTCTTACTTATGCCTAGGTGAAAAGGAAGGATCCACTTACTGGTGTATGGCAGGATCCCAATCAGGTATTAATATGGGGAAAAGGGCACATCTGTGTCTTCTGCAGGATGCTGAAGGAGCATGCTAGCTGCCACAGTTGTTGGTGAGACATGGTGATGTTGGGACAAAGAATGATGCTGACCTGTGAGCTTGCTGAGTGCCCTGACAATGGTGACAGGAAAGCTGTTTTGGACATTTGTTCCCGACCCACCTTTGCTTGCCTGTCCCAGATTGGACAAGCTGCCTTGCTTCTTGCTCTGCCAAGCTTTTCGACCTTGTGGACAGAGAACATGAAGACTGTGGAAACTGACTTAGAAAAATGAATCAAATAGAGAAGTTGTTATAATGACTCTTCTCTATCCTTTTTTTTTTTTTTTTTTTTTTTGATTTTTGGATTTGGTTTTTTCCAGACAGGATTTCTCTGTATAGCCCTGGCTATCCTGGAACTCACTCTGTAGACCAGGCAGGCCTAGAACTCAGAATGCACCTGCCTCTGCCTCCCAGAGTGCTGGGATTACAGGCGTGTGCCACCACCGCCCGGCTCTCTTCTCTATCCTTTAATGTGACCAGTTAGTCTGACTCAATCATAGATTGGTATAGAAATCATTCCAATATTGGGAATGACAGTCTTCATTTGGAAGACTGGTTCTGGACATTTTCAGAGACATATTTGAAAATTGACCCCTTCTTGTATAAAGTTACATTTGCAGTGAATAAAATTGGGGCAGGATCTAGATTTCAAACAAGTGTTAGTGCATGTGTTAAGGCTCCCAATCTTTTTATTAATTCGTCATGTTAAAATTACTTTTGTTTCTTCTATAGTATTTAATGTAAGTTGTATTGATTGTACTTTTTCCAAGTGTGTCAATGTATTGAAACCTGGCATGTCTGTTATGATGGGCTATCAACCAGCTTTTGTTTTATTGCCTGTGAGTATTATAGGACCTAGGTATGCTGAAATAGGCTTGCAAGTACTGGAAGAAGTAAGTTAGGCTTTAAGCAGAAGCAAGAGGGCAGTGGGCTTGATTATTTCTGGTATAGCAGCTTTAATTACATTGATAGCCCCACTGCCTCTGCTATTGCTTTGACACAAGAAGTTAAGACAGCTACTTTTGTTAATCATTTAGCAAAAAATGTTACGCATGTTCTGAGTATTCCAGAGGATTCAGATAGGCATTTGGAACAACAGATTGATGCTCTTTATGATACTATCAAATTATTGGAGAGCAGGTGGAGTCTAAAAGTAAGGACTCATTTCTAGTGCCATGCCAAATCACAATAAATTTGTGTTACTTTTAAAGTTTACAATGATGGTCACTATAATTGGAAAAAAGTTCAAAGGCACTTGCAGGGTATTTGGCATAATTCCAACATCTCTCTGCATATTTTAGCTTTGCATATTGCGATTATGAATTTAAAGAATGCTGCTCCGCTGAGCTTTGATGCTGCTGATATTGCTGGTATAATTATTCATAGCCTGAAGTCAGTATTTCCTTCCTGGTTAAGCTTCAAGAATGGCATATATGGCTTGATCATGCTAGCCCTTCTTGTCCTGGGAATACTTTTATTCCTGCCCATCATGTTAAAGCTTGTCTTTAACAACAGCAACATGCTGGCAGCCAAAGTACATGGCTTGAAACTAAAAACGAACGCCCCCCCTCCCCCAGAAAGAGTCATTCATTTAACAGGCTGGCAAGCCAAGGATGGGTAAGAGTCTGCACAGAGCTTTACCAACCTAAGACAGAGGCATGCACTGAAAGGCCATGTTTATTAATAAACACTAATAAGGCTGTGTTTGTTCAAATAACACAAACAAGCTGCACATGTCTTGTAGACAGTTAAGGAAGGCATTCTTGTGAGAACGACCTAAGACAGGCTCAGCCTTGTATATGAAATAAAAGGGGGGAGATGTAGAGAACCTTATTGGGGTGCTGTTCCACCTGGCAGGAGTCCGACATTGGCCAAGGGCAAGGAAATGGGCTTCAGGCAAGAATCTAACATTAGGCTATAATAGGGAAGTAGGTCAAGGCAAGAATTTTAATCTTAGGGTGCAACAAAGAAGTAGGCTTCAGGCAAGATCTTGGGCGTGGATGAGGAGGTGGGCTCAGGTACTTTGGTCATTCTGACACACCCTTGGAAATAACTGTCACTGTGGAGTAATCATGGGACTTTGCTTATTGTCTTGACTATTTTGTGTTTATTGTCTTGCTTGTTCCTCATTGTACTACTATTGCCCTTAATACTTGCATGTAATTAAAATGGTATAAAAGCGAATTGGAAAAAAAACATGCCCTTCAGTCTTGGAATTGACTGGGGTCACACTGCAGCATTGTCTAATTGCCTTTTTTCTTTTTAATCCTTGATCCTGCACTGGAGAACCAGTTGAATGACTGAGCGGGCTTGGTCGGTACCACAGAATGGTCTTGAAATCATGCTTCTCCTATCTCAGCCTCTCTATGAGTAGGATTGTTTATTTGACGTTTTTACACTACACTATACTATGGTTTTCACAACAGCTTATATATTTCAAAATTATTTATACAGCCAAAAGAAACATAGATAATTAATTTGGGGGTGGCTTGTACGAGAACAACAAAGAGGGAGACTGAACGTTTTGCTTGATATTTATTATTACTGTATCAAGTTTGAAGAACCTTATAAGTTACTCTTTTTCTGAGGTGAATGCTTTTCAAAATCATCACAGCCAATGAACCAGAATCTTACTCTCACCTAATGTCTGTGCCACCCTCCAAGCAGAACCATTGTTCATTGAAACAGTTGATGAATGACTTCATGGATAGACCATCTTAATACACACACCATTTCTCATATGAATGTAACCTGCTCCCTGGGGGCTGAGAATGATGACAATCACTCAAGTCAAATAGCTTTGACCATAGCAGGAAATCTGTATCCAAATAATTGTGCCTACAATCCATTCCTTGGCACAGCAGAACTGTCAGCTCTTAGCTTAGCTACCATGGAGGTAAAAATCCTTTGGTGATGAGGGACATTGAAGTACAACCTTATTACAATGAACTCCAATGTCTAAAAATTGTTCTTATTTTGGGTTTGTACCACAGTAAGAACCAAGATTTTAAGCTCTACTAAAAACAAAATGAATAAACAAACAAAAAGACTTTATCTTTTTATGTTCATTTAATAACATGTCCTTTATATTTATGATTGGTATACAAATATATATTGTGTTGAATATAATAAAAATTAAAATTAAAAGAAAAAATGGAACAGAGACTGAAGGAAGGGCCATCCCAGGTCTGCCCCATCTAGGGATCCATCCTGTCTGCAGATACTGTTGCCCTTGCCAAGAGGTTCTTGTTGACAGACCTGGTGTGGCTGCTCTTTGGGAGGGTCAGCCAGCCACTGACCAATGTAGATGTGGATGCTTGGAGCTGACCACCAGACTGAGTCAGGGACCATGTTGGGGGAGCTGGCAGAAGGACTGGAGGAGCAGAAGGGGGATTACAACCCCATAGGAAGAACAACGTCAGCTGACTAGACCACCCAGAGCTCCCAGGGACTAGATCACCAACCAAGGAGTGTACAGGGCTCCAGATACATAGGTAACAGAGGATGGCCTTGTCTGACATCCATGGAAGGGGAGGCCCTTGGTCCTGTGGAGGTTTGATGCCGCAGCATAGGGGGACACTGGAGGAGTGGGGTGGGAGAGAACCCTCATAGAGGCAAAGGGGAGGGAGGAGAGGGAGGTTGTGGGATGAGGGGCTTGTGGAGGGGTAACTGGGAAGTTGGATATCATTTGAGATATAAATGAGTGGAATGATTAATACAAAAAAATTTAAATAAAAAAGGAAAATGATCACAGATCTAGGAACTATATTGAGCCTGCTACTAAAAACATCCCTACAAAATGGCAACCCCATGATCAGATGGGCTCATTGTTGAATTAATTTATTGGGAAAAGGAGTTATACTTAAAATAATCTTTAGTTTTCTATAGTGTGTGTGTGTGTGTGTGTGTGTGTGTGTGTGTGTGTGTGTGTGTGTGTGTTCAGAAGAGGCACTGGTCCCCTGGAACTGCTGTTACAGATGGTTGTGACCTGCCATGTGGGTGCTGGAACCAAGCCCAGGTCCTTTGAAAGATTAGCAAGTGCTCCTCACCACTGAATCATCCTCTCTAGCTCCTTGGTTTAGTTTTTGAAATGATATTTTACCAGCTTATATTAATTACATGTAACAATGTGTCTTATTTTGACACTTTTGTACACATGTATTTGACCCTATCTACCCCTACTTCTTCCTGTTCTATCATGTGAGTTCCAGGGATCAAACTCAGGTTGTGAAGTGTGGTGGCACCATTATCAGCTGAATCATCTCTCTAACCCTGTCACTCTTTTTGGCTCCTCCCACTTCCAATGGCTTCCTTCCTTCCTCTTTCCRGCTAGCCCCATTTCTTCTGTCATTTCACTTTTTGACTTTTGTTTTGTTTTTGAGACAGGGTTTCTCTGTGCAACCCTGGGTGTCCTGGAACTTACTCTGTAGACCAGGCTGGCCTCAAACTCAGAGATCTGCCTGCCTCTGCCTCCCGACTGCTGGGATTAAAGATGAACACCACCACTGCCCGGCCCTCTTTGACTTTTGAAAAACCAGTGAGTCGCATCAGGGTTGCTTACAGGAGAATGGGCATGCACGAAAGTGCTGAAGAAAATATCTGTCCCCTCCCTAGCCTCTTCCCTGCCAAGAGCTTCTCCTGTAGGAAATGGGGATCACGTTAAAACTGTTTCAGAATGGAAGAAAAGATGGAAGGCTTCCTCACTCATTCTAGGAGGCCTGTAAGGCTTCCTCACTCATTCCAGGAGGCCTGAAACAGCTTTGGCACCAATACGAATGTCATGATAAGTTATAGAGCCATCTTCATTGCAATCAGGACAGAGACTGCCAGGTGTGGCCACACACATCTGTCATGCTGGAAGTTGTGAGGCTGAAAGATTCAGGAGTTCAAGACTCTCTGGGTTTTATGAGACTCTGTCTCAAGAACAACAACCCTGACAGACATGTTTATCATTTGGAAAGCCTCCAATCTGGACTGGTGAGATAGCTCAACAGCTAAAGGTGCTTGTCATCAAGCCTGACAACCTGAGTTCTATCCCTGGGATCCACGGTGAGGGGAGATTTGTGCATAGTACTCTCTCCCTTATCTTGTGAAGGCCCCACGTGATAAGTCATAAGGAGGTGCAATAAAAATTAAAAAAGAAATCCATAAATGTAATTTATAATGTTAACAGAACAAAGGAGGAAAAATATAATCCACCAGGTAAAGACAAATGAAGCATCTCATAGATTGTTTCCATTCTCAGCCTTGGCCAGAGAAGTCACTGTCTTCTGTGGTCGGTCGGCAGGTAACACAGAGACTCATAACTGGCAAAGTACTGCCAGTAACTGACTGCCCAGCTGTAGCAGGGACATCTGCACAACCCTGGAAAGGCAGAGGGAACTTGGGGGCAGGAAGGAGTAAGAGGCTGTGGTTGCTGAGGAGAGCTGTGAAATCCTCTTCTGAACATGACATGGTATTGTATTCCTGTCCTCACGGCCTGTGGGGCCAATGAGGCAAGCTCTAATGAGGTCCAGTGCACCACACCCACATGTCTACACACAAAGTAAATGAATAATGCATTAATTTAAAAAACCTGAAAAGATATGTATGCTTAAATATCTTATGGGCTCTAAAAAGAGCTTTTTAGAGAAATGAATGGAAACACACACAGATGGCGGCCATGCTCACGGATGGGACATGGTACTGTGTGGATGCAGAGAAGCCACAGGGTGAGGACAAAACCAAGACTAATTAAAAAAATTATTGTGTGTGTGTGCGCGCGCGCGTGTGTGCGTGTGTGCGTGTGTGCGTGCGTGCGTGCGCGTGCGTGCGTGCGTGCGTGCGTGCGTGATGTATCACCTGTGGAGGTGAGAGGACAATGTGTGGGACACAACTCGCTCCTCACCGGGTGGGTCTCAGGGACTGAACACAGGTCACTAGATTGGTGGCAAGTGCCCTCATCCACTGAGCCATATCGTCAGCCCCTTTGTGACAAGTTTGTGATTTATTGGGAAAAAGGGACAGAGAGACTGGCGAGGTCGTACGTACGTACGATCCCTGGTACCCCTGCCGTGTACGATGTGGATGTTTCCTGCAGCAGGTCTAGCCCTGGCCTGGCCTCTGGGCTGGTGGATAGCTCTCAACCTCACTGCGGGGCCGAGGGAATGCGGAGGCACTCTGGCCTTACCTGGGTGCTGCAGTGTGGTTTGCTGGTTGGCTGCTTCTCCTTCCCCCACCTCTTCCCCTACCACGGGAAGGCAAGTTGCTGCACATTGCTCATCTCCGCTCTGCAGGGAAAGGGTGCAGACGGCAGGGAGGTGTGTTTCAGCTGGTCTGCCTGCTGACCCGACGCCAACTCAGCTGCAGCCTTAAGCAGGGTGTACCTCTGTGTCACTCAGGTTTCTGCTCTGAGGTCACCACTTGTCCCTCTCCCCCATCACTGTGTCCTTCATGGTCCTTCATTCTAGCAGGTCTTTGCTAACTCCTTCCAAAGCGTCCACCATCTGACTGTGCAGTTACCTGTTGGCTCTCCCATCAGACATAAACACCATGATGACGGGGACCTTGTATATCAGATTCTGCATTCTGAGTTCAAAGCTGCAGGCCAGGGACATTGTAGGAGCTCACAGGGCTCTCTGAAGCAGGTATAACCCGCCTCTTCATTTTACGGAAGAGAAGAGGCTTATGGAGGGCGGCTACTTGCCTGCACTTGCATAGTCAGCGTGGACACAGTTCCAGAGAATGTAAAGTCATCTCTTTCTGATCTCAGAGGAAGAGAGCGGTGAGGTTCTAGAGGCAGACGGCACAAATGCTAGAGACCCCGGGAGCCAGGCGTGATGGCACACAACTGCAGTCACTCAGGAGACTGAGGTAGGAGGATTGCCACAGACACCTCTGTCATAGGTTTTTGTGTGCATATGTATATGAATATGCATGTGTGTACAGATGTGTGTGCATCGTGTGTGCAAGTGTGGATGTCAATCACAAGGAGCTGTACATCTTGTGTTCTGAATCAGGATCTCTCACTGATCTGGAGTTCTTCTGATAGCCAGTTTTTGTTTTTAATTAAAAATCTGGTGTGTATGTTATGAACATGTGAAGGCCATGTTCTCACCCTCCTAGCCCCCAGGCTTGAATTCAGGCTTGAGGGTAAGTGGCTCAACCACCTTGATGACTCAGGCCCAGTCTTTTCCGGTGGTGCTGGGGATTCAGAAGTTCAGGTAGTGGGTTCAGGGCCCCAGGGGTTCATGCTTGCAAGGCAAACACTTAACCTATTGAGCTGTGACCCGTCCCTGTGCCTGGATTTGTCTGATAGAATTCTTGAAAAGCCCTGGAAAGCTTTATGAGACCTGTATTTCAGCTTTGAAGACTGAGGTTCAGGGGTGATGGGCCACAGGCTGGTCTCCTGGGACAGACTGCAGCTGCCTTTGTCCGCTAGGTAAAAGGAGAGGTGAGACGCTCCAACTCTCTCTGCTCCCACCTCCTGGTTTTTTTCTGGGGAATGTCCAGTAAGCTTAGCTTGTGCCATTTGCCTGTGGGATGAGGAGCCTTATGTCCCTTGTGGCAGAAACTCCCAGAATGATGAGCCCAGCTTCTGACCTCCTTGTTCCCTTCTGCCATTGGGCCCTGGGATCTGCAGCCACAGTTGATGAATGCTGCCTAATGGGGTCCTCAGTCATAGCCACAGCCTCCCAAGGCTTCAGTGTGGAGCTAGGCCTAGCTTTCCATCTTGGTCTTCCTGATACTACGCATTGGTGACCTTAGCATGTGCCGGAGACACAGAATGAAGTGGTTCTCGAGCTTCTTGCTGCCACACCACACACCTGTCCTCAGAGACTTCCTTTGTCTCTGTTGAAAAGTCCCTTCCTGGGCTGGAGAGATGGCTCAGTGGTTAAGCTTTGCAGAGGACCAGGGCTCAGTTCCCAGCACCCAGGTGACTCACAATGGCCTGAAACTGACTCTGACTTCCTCTAGGAAGTTTGCTCTGACTCCTGGCCTCAGCCAGGACCTCTCCTGCAGACCAGGTTCCCTCTGTGTGTGTGTGTGTGTGTGTGTGTGTGTGTGTGCATTGCCCTCCACCTTTTGTTTCAGACACAGTCTCTGGAAGATCCACATGTAGGCCATATGGAAGCTTCCATATGTAGCTTGCTGGCCAATGAGCTTCTTAAGACATGCCAACTTCACAGCCCAGCTGGCCATGGCTGGAATTACACATGTCTGCTGCCACATATGGCTTTCTATGTGGGTTCTAGGGATTCAAACTCAACTCTTAGAATTGCCAGGCAGCTACTTTACTGACTGACCTATCTCCCCAGCCAGCCTTATTAATTTATTTGGTTGTTTTTTTTAGTTGTTGTTGCTTTTTAAATATTTATTTATTTATTTACTTATTTATTATGTTTGAGGCAGAGTCTCTCTATGTAGCCTTGGCTGACATAAAACCCACTATGTAGATCAGGCTAGTTTTGAACTCACAAAAAGTTCAAAGGGATTAAAGTTCTGGATTGTGGTGGTTTGAATGAGAATGGCCCTGTATTTAGGGTTCTCTAGAGCCACAGAAGTTATGGAATGTCTCTATTAATGGAATTTATTAGAATGACTTACAGTCTACACTCCAACAGAGACAAATTTTTTTGGATTTAGACTCCATCTTAGAGAACCTGACCAAAGTTTGAACTAACAGGCCTGGTACCTAGCACCAGTTTCCAGGTTACTCCTCAACAAGACCTTCATCTAACACCAGTTTCCTGGTTATTCCCCAACAAGTCTACACCTCCAGGTTACACCTGACACTTCACTTCTTAACAACCACCAATCAGGAGGAAAACAAAAGTTAAGTTTATGGTTTGGCTCCTAACAGCAGCCAATTAGGTTAAAGACCATAATGGCTCCCAATCAGGTGTGTTCCAGGTTAGATACCACCTTCTTGCTTCTAAAAATGCTTGCCTGAAACTAGACTTGAGCCCTTCCTGTTCTCCTGCGTCAGAGACAGTGGTGTGGCCCAAGCTTGAGCTTGAGTGAAGAGACCCCAGTGTGACTGCGTCCTTGGCGGCGTTCATGAACGTTTCCTGGCACAACACTTCAATGCATTGTCTGGGAACTCCAAGGCCTCAAGGACTAGATCTGGAAGGTCTCAATACCAGTAATGTCTGTCTGAGACTGTGAGTCCGTCCATGTGCTTACAGCAATTCTTGTCTGTATCTTTGTCTGTTCGTAAGCTCTGAGCAGTGCCACATCTGCAATTCTGTTCAGAAAAAAGGCCTTAAATCTGAATCTGTGGTCAAAGGTGGTTAAAGCAAACATGCTGGGGACCGTGGTCACGTGGGACCAGGAGACATTCTGAGTACCGGTCTGGGGTGGGTGGGTGCTTGGAAAGCCAAGGGCACCCACAGATCTGCTTACTTTTTTTATTGGATATTTTATTTACATTTCAAATATTTTCCCCTTTCCAGGTCTCCCCTAGGGAAACCCTCTATCCCATTCCCCTGCCTCTATGAGGGTGCTCCCACACCCACCCACTCACTCCTGTCTATCTGCCCTGGCATTCCCCTACACTGGGGCATCACACACCCTCAGGCCCAAAGGCCTCTCCTCCCACTGATGTCCTGCCAGGAGCCATTCTCACTTAGATCTCAAAACCTCCTCCTTTCAGCCATCTTACATGCTCAAGCCTGCCTTTAGAAGGAAAAATATTAGCTTTCAGGTTTGCAAATATCAAGTTGGTTAGCACATATAGAGCTCACGTTGGTTAGAACAAACAGCTCAGTTAGGTTACTATAACAATCTCTTTCCACTTCACCTCCTCATGATCATTTTAGTTTGCCAGCTTCCTTGAAGCCCAAGCCAGCTTTGTCATGAGATTCTGAGAGACAATTCTGAGAGACTACTTCCTAGAGACAATGTTTAGAGACAGTGCTTGCCCCCTGAGACACTGTTCCCCAGAGACAATGTTTGCCCCCTCGTACCCCTCCCTACATCCTGCTTGCTTTCCTTTGTATTGCGGTGTGTAAAACAATAAAGTTTGACAGCTTGATCAGAATCCTGTCCGTCTCTTGTGTCTCTTGGTCTCTTGTCCTCTTGTCTCTCGTCCTCCCCTAGGTGGTCTGGGAATGCTGATAACTGTCCTGCAGGTCAGACACTCTGGCGCCCCCCCCCCCCCGGGGGAGTCATCAAAGAAAGGAAGGGCCTTCACGTACAGCTCCAGGAGCAGATAGGTTGAGGCACCGTTGACCCGCCGGTGCTTGGCCAGGAAATAATCTCCACAGCGACCTTCTCGGAAGGTGAGACATGGGACAAACATTTACTCAGCCTGTTTTAGGGCTTAAGGAATCTCTCAAGATGCGAGGGGCTAGGGTGAAGAAAGATCTTAAGTACTTTTTAGACTTTGGCAGACAAATTTGTCCCTGGTTCCCAGAGGAAGGAACAATAGATAAGAAAACATGGGCTAGATTAGGTGATTGTTTTAGAGATTACTATGCAACTTTTGGTCCAGAAAAAATTCCGGTTACTGCATTTAACAACTGGTCTTTGATTAATGATATTACTAAGAATTCCTCCCACTTCCAGGATCTAGTTTCTGAGGGATAGTGTTCTCTAAAAATGTGCTCGGCCAGACACTGTCTCTGTGCTCTCTTACCCCTCCCTCCTCTGTTGTGATTGATATGGAGAAGGGACTTTTAAAACGGTCTCTGTCTATGTCTGCTCTTTCCCCTAATTTCTCAAAAAGACCATGTGCAGGAAAGTCTATCCTTCTCTACAAACTCTGAAATCTAGTCATAATTCAGGTGCTGACACTCTATCTCCTGGGGAGGAAGCCAGCTTGGAGGAGAAAGCCGCCCGCCTGGGCAGCCACGAAGAAACTTCTTCTCGCCACCAAGTGGTAGAAAGCCGCAGGGAGCAAGTAGCCCTCTTAAAGGTGCTATGAGATTTAGAGGGACAGATGGCCACTCTCACTTCAGGATTTAATTCAAAGACAGAAACCCAGAAAAAGCCAGACCCAAAATCCTTACAGGAAAGTCCAGTCCTGGCTTTCCCACTCTCTTTATGCAACGGGGCTACTGTTCCCCATGAAGCCCCTGAGGAGAGTCTGGGTGAGAATGAGGGAGAGGAGGAGGGAGAAATAGATCAATCTCCAGGTACTCCACCCCCGCACTCCCCAGATACTCCAACCCCGGATGAGGGCAGGGACGGTCATAAATCAAATTACTCCTATCAGCCCCTTGATTTTAAAATTCTAGAAAAATTAAAGTCCGCAGTCACTGCCTATGGGCCGACTGCTCCTTTCACGTTGGTGTTGTTAGAGTCTTCCACTGAGGGCTGGCTCATACCTAAGGGATTTATCCAGCTTGCCTGAGTCGCGCTCTCTTGGGGAGAATTTGTTCTTTGGAAGTCAGAGGCAACTGAAGTGGCCAGAGAAATTGAAAATAAAAACCACTCATGGGTAGAGTGTAAGTCCTGAACTGCAAAGAAACTCTTGGGCTCCCTTCCC
>BDUI01000244.1:160492-172543 GCA_002335545.1 Apodemus speciosus
CAAGAAAACATAGAACAAGGGATCAGCACGAAATGGTACTGCTCCCAAAGACTGAGTCTTTCTACATCAGTTAACAACCAAGACGTTCCCTTCAGGCGTGCCCACAGTGATGAGTCTAGAGAGTCACTTCCACGAGTGAGCTCATGAGAGAGGACTGTAAGTGACCTTCACAAGGCAAAGTCTGCATTAAGTATCTATGACTCTGGGGGTGCACAGTCCCAGGTTCAGGTCTCAGACATGCCACTTGCTATGTGGGAAACCAGGTACATCATGGGCAACTGCTTCCATATGGAAAACGGGATGGAGGAGAACAGGTTAATATGATGTTCAGCAGGCCGGGAGTGCTTGGTCCACAAGCATGATCCCAGCCCTGGGAGGTGCAGGCCAGCTGGGCTCTGGGAGCCTGCTGGCTGACCAGTCGCATTCAGTCACTGATCCAGCCCAGTGAGAGACTCCACAAGAATATTAAGTTGGGTCTGGTGAGATGACTCATCTCACTAGTAAAGTAAAGGTGCTTTCCCTCAAACCTGGTGATCTGAGTTCAGTTCCTGGGACATGCATAGTGGAAGGAGAGAACCAATTCCTCCCTGCAAGTTGTCCTCTGACCTCCATAATGTACACCATAGAACATGACCTGCCACAAAATAAATAAAATGCAATAAAAATGTTTTTAAAAATAAATTGGATGGCATCTGAGGATTCCCGAAGTTGAACTCTGGCCTCTGTGCTCACACACAGGATCATGTGCACGTGTGCACACACACAAGCATGCACACACAGCAAAATAAGATAATAAGATGAAATGAAAAAATATAGTGTTTAGGAGCCAAAGTGAAGGTATGTCTTCTATCTCAGTACTGGTGCGTGTGTGTGTGTGTGTGTGTGTGTGTGTGTGTGTGTGTGTGTGTATTGTTGTTGTTGTTGTTGGAGGTGTAGGGACAGGCAGGGCTCAGCACTGTGGATGAAGCCATGAATGGAATTCTTGGAACTCTCTGTGGCTTTCTACCCTACTTGTTCTCCCCACCAGTCCAGAGAGGCAAACACCATGTCCTCTTCTACAGATCCAGAGCTCAGAGGAAGGACTCCTGTACATCCAGAGCCTCGTGCGAACCTTCAGGGATGTGTGCTGCTGGTGGGTGGGGCCGTGGCACCCTGTCATCCGCATATTCCACCCTGCCTTCATCAAGCCTGTGGTCCTGGCTTCAGGTAGACACCATGCTGGTCCCAGCCTGCACACCCCTGACCCTCAAGTGCAGTCTACCACAGAAGGGCTGTGGTAGAAATGGCCCTGATATGCCTCATCCAGACTCTTCTGACTCATCCATGGCCATGTGGCTCCTGTTTGGAGCATGCCATTGTGATGTTTTCTGGGTGGCCTCCATTTTTCTGGTGTGTGCTGTTATCTGGCTGGGTCTGGTTCCCACCTTGGCTCATATAACAATGGTTCTCTGTGGGGCCATAAACAATTGGGACATGTTGGGTTTTGACTGGCTCTTATCTGAGGTATTGTTAAAAATAGTCTTTTTCTCTTGGCTGTGTCTAGACCCTGTTTGGAGTGTCTGAAGTCTGGGACAAAGGACTTTCTGAGATATGATTGAGGCCTTATTTGGGAAAAATCTGAGTAGTGTTAAAATCTGTTTAGGTTATATGAGGGAAGTTAATTTTAATATTTTTATTATTTTTACTTTTATTTATCATGTGCATGTGCGTGTACTATAGAGCAAGGTAGGGCCTGAGGACAACTTGCAGGAGTCAGTTCTCTTTTCCCACTGTGTAGGTCCCAGGGATCAGAGTCAAGCTATGAGGCTTGGTGCAAGCACTTTACCATTGAGCCATTTTGCTGGCCCCACATGGACATTTTCCCTCTCTAAAACTATATTTTCCTAAACACTATGTTTTATCTTCACAGTGTAGCTCTGACTAGCTTAGAATTTATTATGCAGACCAGGCCAGCCTAAAGTACACAGAAATCCACCAGCCTTTCTCTCCAGAGTACTGGGATCAAAGGCATGCTCCATGCCTGGCCAAGAAATGGACTTTCAAATCACATCTGAGATCTGTCAGTTGGGTGTGCTGAGGTGTGTCTAGCCGTCTGTGTCACAGTTAGGTCAGGTCATGTGTGTTTCAGTTATGTTAGCCTATGCGTGTCTGTGTCATATGACTGTGTCAGGTGATGTCAGCTCATGCTGGGGTGGACAGGCACATTGGGTCTCTGTAAAGGTCTGCAGAGTGTGATGCTGTGCTCTGCAGGGTAAACAGGTTAGACCCCGTAGTAGCCATGTGAAGGTGTGCTGCATTGTGTATGTTATATGTCAGACTGAGCCTTCTCTCTATCTTGTGCTATTTGGCCCCTCTTGTCTCCTCTGTCCCTGCCCCCAAACCTACCATGTGGACTTGGAGGGAGGGGCATGTACAGACACCAGGCCAAGGCCTAGCTCTCCCATGCCCTCCTCCTGCCATGGCTCCTGATGGCCCTTGTTCATACCAGCTTCAGTTGCCCCCAAGGACACAGTCTTCTACCGGTTCCTGACGCCATGGCTGGGTGAGTAGCTACAAGTGAGGGTCTGAAAGTGCCTTTGGAGTGTGGGGAGGATGCTGTCCTTGCTGACCACCATGCTATTCCATCAGGGGATGGCCTCTTGATGAGTACTGGTGACAAGTGGAGCCGTCACCGTCGCATGCTGACACCTGCCTTCCATTTCAACATCCTGAAGCCCTACGTGAAGATTTTTAATGACAGCGCCAACATCATGCACGTGAGTCCCTGGGACCCAAGTCCCCAGCTGGAGTCTGGGGGATGAATGGGCTGTAAGAGACCTGGTCGCCAGCCCTCACTCAGATAGAGGCTGTGATAAAACACCCAGAGGAGAAGCAGCTTCAGGGAGGAAGAGTTCAGCTTCTCACAGTTGAAGGTCACAACACATCTGTTTGGGAAGACATGGTGGCAGAAGTGGGAGAGAGCTGCTCCAAGGGCCTCAGGAAGCAGAGAGGGACGAACGCCGGTGCGTGGCTTCCTTCCTTCCTTTCCTTCAATGGAGGACCCCAGCCCAGGGATGAGGCATCTTTTTAGGATAGATCATTGCAATTAGTTCTTTAGTCCTCATTCAATGTCTACTGCTGTGATAAAATTCCCTGACAAAGAGCAGCTTAGGGGAGGATGGATTTGTCAGGCTCAAGTCTGTCATTGCAAGGAAGTCGAAGTRGGAACTGAACATGTCAGGMGCAGAGTGAGCAAACATATGGATCTGTGCCCACTCTGCAGGGTGCCACTCACAGTGGGACGGGCTTCCCTGCATCAATTAACAGTTAAGACAATCCCCATCCACGTGTCCACAGGACAAYCTGATTTAGAAAACTCATGGAGAGACTCTCTTCTCAGGTGATTCTAAGTCGGGACAAGTTCACCGTCAACCAGCCATCACATTTAGATAACGCTTCACAGGCGTGCCCAGAGGGTCACCTAGCACAGATGACCCCGCACATGAGGGTTGGTAATCAACATTAGTCATCACGGAACGTTTGTGTGAGTCATTGTCAATTCTCTCCAACTCTYAAGTTTCACAACTGCAAAATGGGTTTAAAAATCTCTTCTTTGTGCCTGTGATGATGTCACAGACTCAGGTTCCCATACACAGTGGCCACTTAGAAGGAGTTATTCCCACATGGTCACCCTGAAAACTGAACAGTCATGGTGAAGACTTCATAGAAAATACGGATGAGGAGCAAATCATTCTAAACTCCTTGGTTGGAAGCAGTAAGAGCTGAGGGTGCTGGTAGTGGCGAAGGCCAGGGGATTGTTTTCCACGGTGATCATGACATATGGCCGTCAGAGGGACCGGAGGAATGCCTGGCTCAGATCTTTCATGTTGAGGACTTGTTCAACTCCAAGCTGACTTAGAGTAGCCTCAGGACCTGAGTTGGCTTCTTATCATTATCAGGTGGCTTACAACCTCCTGTAACCTCAGCTCTAAGAGACCTGATGCCCCCTTCTGGCCCCCATAAGCACTGCATCCACATGCACATACACAGACACAGATGTTCACACATAAATAAAAATTTCTTTAAAAGTTTTTGGAGTGGCTCCAGAAGRGACTCTTGAACTTTTGTCCCTACAGCTCTTTCTGCAGGGGTTGTTCCCACGACGCAGGGTTCCACTAGAATGAGAAAAGACAGAAGTCACTAAAGGCTTGTCTTTYCCTTCTCTTCACATGTATGTGTGGCATATGTGYGTGTRTATATATGCTCACCAGTATGTGTGGGGAGGCCCAGGTTGGATGCTGGGACTCTTCCATCTCTCTCATCTCCCCTGGCCTTACTGACTGAGGCATGRCTCCTCAAGCCCTGAACTCCTTGACACAGTTAGCCACCGTCTGTTCTCTGAGCTGTCTATCCTCTGCGCACACAGCTGAGAAATGCCTAAGTAAGGAGCAATAGGATAGTAAAGTATCTGGTATTCCTAGAAAGGGTTCTCATGACCAGGAGCAACCACCTCTCACACACCACAA
The DNA here is from genome assembly GCA_002335545.1 of Apodemus speciosus. Classification (NCBI taxonomy): domain Eukaryota; kingdom Metazoa; phylum Chordata; class Mammalia; order Rodentia; family Muridae; genus Apodemus; species Apodemus speciosus. The sequence continues at coordinate 164,998 of BDUI01000244.1, forward strand.
GTGTGTGTGTGTGTGTGTGTGTGTGTGTGTGTGTGTGTGTGTGTGCCCGTGCATACATGTGGAGATCAGGGGTTAACTTTGGGTGTCCTTCCTCAGTCACCATCCACTGTGCTTTTTTGACATTCATTGCCTGAAGCTTACCAATTAAGCTAGGCTAGCTAGCTGCTGAGTCCTAAGGACCCTCCTCCTGTCTCCACTTCTGGGGCTAGGGTTACAAATCCTTGTCATCATTCCATTTAAAAACAAACAAGCAACAACAAAAATCCCCGTGGGTTCGAGGAATTGAATCAGATCCTCATGATTGGATGGTCAGTACTTTTCTGACTGAGTTGTCTCACCAGTAACCAGGGATATTTTTGAATAAATTTATAACAGGGAAGGACACATTGACTGAACACCTTGTGTATCAAGCATGGTCTCACATGCTGATTCTGTAATAGTCACAGTCTGCTTTAACTTTCACAAGCTTGTGAAATAGAGGCTATTTCTGCCCCAAGAGTGAATCTAAAGGTTTGACACACGAGGGAGCTTGTTCACGTCCACAAGCTAACGGAGCAATCTAGAGATGGTGGCGCGCTGGTTCTGTGTTGGTTTGGCACACAGCAAATAAGATCAAGTCAGAGACTGTTTCAGGGCACCTTTCTGGTGACTAGGGTTGGGAAGAGGCTCTGAGTACCAAGACTAAGCCTTGTTCCTGTCCCCTTCTCTGGCCAGGCCAAGTGGCGGCACCTGGCCTCCAAGGGCAGTGCCCGTTTGGACATGTTTGAACACATCAGCCTCATGACCCTGGACAGCCTGCAGAAGTGTGTTTTCAGCTTTGACAGCAATTGCCAAGAGTGAGTACTTGTCCTAGCCTGGGAACCTGGCCCATAGACACAAGGGAGGGAGGCCTAGACAGAGAGAGAAGAAGGGCTTTCCTGGAGGAGGTGGCTCAGAACCAGCATCTAAGGACCCTGGGGGAGCAAGCGAGTGGTTTTTCCAGGAGGTGCAGCTGTTCAGATGACATCATGGAGGTGCTGTCTGCACTAAACAGTCAAGCAGCACCTTGCGGATGAGGGAGATGGTGGCTCAATAGTAAGGACCTGGAAAGCTAGTCCAAGGGATGTGAACTTCATTACGAGATTTCAAGGGAAACACTGAAGGTGTTTGGGTTTACAATAATCAGATTTCTCTTACTATAACAACATATCCGAGACAGTCAACATCAAGAGAAGAATGGTTTGTCTCAGAGGCTTCAGTTCATCATCTGCCTCCTGTGATGAGGTAGTACCTCAAAGTTGGAGCAGAGATGTGGGGGAGGAGCTCATTGGGCGCCACCCGGGACTACCGTGCCCAGGCTCTATAGGCATGCCGTGTGACGCTCTTCCTGGGGATGCCGTGTGACACTCTTCCTGGGGAGATGTAAAGAAACCCCAAGTAATAAACCCGTGATAGGACAAAGAAAGTACGGACACCGCCAAAGCCCAACTTGGCGAACCAATCAGTTTTATTGGGGTTCACCCATTTCTGAAGGAGCAGAAATGACAGCTGTATCACCAAAGCCTACCCCAGCATGGGTGACAGCTCACAAAGCTGAAACCCCATAACTACAGCTCTACAAGTTAGAGCCTCTCCTCTCCTCAGCAGTCCTTACCATTTATGCAACTCTGGAGAAGTAGGGACCTTGTGATTCTGGTGAATTTCAGGGATTTCCTGAGGCTTGAGAATTGTTTACTTTCTGATTCTTAATGAATCTTGCTCCAGGATGGAACACTTCTGTTCAGAGGAAATTGCTATATGAGAAGGCAGTTAATTGTTGCTGGAGACAGAAAAACATTTTCTTCAGTGGTGTAGCCACTGGCAAGGTGTCTACATTTCCTGTAAATAAACCCTCATAAAATTCATGGAGTCACCAGTAATAATAATTAATAGTTATAGACAGAAATGGAAAGAAGAGTTGGGAAGAACTGAATTAGCAGGAGTGTGAGGAGGACAAGAGAGTGTGCTGGGGAGGAGATGGTTAAAGTAGATGATCTACAGGAGTGAGTGAGGGTGTAGTGATGAGACCCATCCTTGTATACAACAGATGCCAAGAAAAAGATTCTTAAAGAGAGATAAGAAACAGCCAGGATCCCAATGTCCTCTTCAGTGACCTAACTTCTTCTCACAAGGCTCCCAAGACTGACTGCCATACACAGAACAGAACTCTGTGGACAGGAGATGGGCAGGGTCTGAGCTGAGCTCTGTAGATTTGTTCTAAAGGCACAAGTGAGTTCCCACTAAATGTTGGAACACTGGGGACAGAACTGAGCCCCAGGACTGTTGGAAGATAATTGTGCACTATGGACACAGAGTTTGAGGAAGGAGCTGGGACAGTTGGATACTGGGTGGAGGAGGAAGGGAGTAGCCTGGTGTCTACACTGCACCCTGGGGCATGGAGGAGACACCTCAAAGAAATGCAATAAATGACTAGACACCGGCGAGCTCTTTCCTGTGGCTGATGAACTGGCTTTTCCCCTGGAAGATTCAACCAAAAACCTCTTCCCCAAAGGTGAGCACTCAGGACAGACCAAAGCGTAAGCCCAATGAAGTTCACCTCTGTGAGACCAACGGGGCAAAATGGTCGTAGTCTGGAAATACTATGTTCAAGTTTCCCCAAACTCCATGACAACAATTTGATGACTTTTTTTTTTTTGTTTTTGTTTTTGTTTTTCGAGACAGGGTTTCTCTGWKYASMCCTKSYTGWCSTGGAACTCACTCTGTAGACCAGGCTGGCCTCGAACTCAGAAATCYGCCTGCCTCTGCCTCCCRAGTGCTGGGATTAAAGGCGTGCGCCACCACYGCCCAGCTTGATGACGTTTTATAGTAACAGAACAAAGACAGTAATAAATTGTGGGTGATGGAGAGACTGCTCAGTGGTTAAGAGCATTTGCTGGTCTTGTGCAGGACCCAGGTTCAGTTCCCAGCACCCCTGTGGTAGCTCACAACATATGTTCAAGTATCACTTCTGCTCTTCTCACACTCTCCAGGAAGCCTAGTGAATACATCGCTGCCATCTTAGAACTTAGTGCCTTAGTGGCCAGAAGGCACCAGAACCTGCTTCTGTATGTGGACCTGTTTTATCACCTCACCCATGACGGGATGCGCTTCCGGAAGGCCTGCCGTCTAGTGCATGACTTCACTGATGCGGTCATCCGGGAGCGGCGCCGCACTCTCCCTGCTCAGGGTGGTGGTGAGGATGTCCTCAAGGCCAAGGCCAAGGCCAAGACCTTGGACTTCATTGATGTGCTGCTGCTGAGCAAGGTGGGCTCTGGAAAGGGGCAGGACTGGGGTCGGGCACGGGGCTGGGGTCGGGCACGGGGCTGGGGTCGGGCACGGGGCTGGGGTCGGGGCACGGGGCTGGGGTCACAATGTGACATGGCAAAGCCGGGCACGCTCTGCCCTGAGTGTGTCCTAGACCCTCTGTAGGCTCCACTCACTGGAGCCTGGCCCCAAGCCCTTCATCGCCTGGCAAGCTAAGGCGTCTGCAGATACATTGGTATCTGTATCCTTTGAGCCAACTCAGACTAGGAGGGGCTGTAAGCCGGGGAGACTGTGTAACRTTCCAACTGTGAGTCTAAAGCTTTGCACATACACTTCACAGAGAGCAGGACGGAGACCCTGAATGCCAACCACGCCAACTTCCCCACCCCCATTTGTCAGGCCCAGACCCTAGCAATCACCCCAGTCCCTGGACCCAGTCATGGTTGGGGGAGTGGCATTTCCCACCACAGCCAGGGACAGAGTCTTGCACACACAAGGACACAGTGAGAGCTGATTCCCCACTCTCCTGGGGCCGAGGACAGGACTCGGAAGACGGTGCTCACTTAGCATGCACAAGGCCCTGGGCTCCATCCTAGTGGCTCCTGCTTGTCACCCTGGCATTCACATGCTGGGGCAGGGGTCAGAGGTTCACGGCCATCTCTGGCTACAGAATGGGTTTGATATCAGTCGGAGTTACATGAGACCCTTTCTAAAAAAAAAAAAAAAAAAAGAATTGAGGGATTGAGGGAAAGAAAAGAGGTGGATCTTGGGCAGTGGGCAGCCATGGAAGGTATCTGAGGACAGGGGACAGGGGTGTGGGGGACAGAATGCATCCCTGGCTTTAGCAATGATAGTACAGGAACTTCCGTAGTGGAAGCTCTGGAGAACCTTGGGTTTTAGAAGTTAGTGTCATTGTGCAGTATGTCATCATCCTATGGCACTATGAACAGTAGCCTCAGTGCCCGGGGCAGAACAGCTCTCTCTGCAGTAGCAGCAGTCAGGATGATGGCAAAACCTCCCACCCCCATTCCGAGGTTCCCTTAGTGGGCAAGGCAATACTTTCACCGGTGTATCTAGCAGTTATTTAAAAGTGTGCATGTATGTGTAGGAGGGTCTGTGCTCATGTGTGCATGTTCATACAGAGAACAGAGGTTGGCCCTGGGTGTCTTCCTTGTTTTCCATCTTGCTTTAAAAAATGGTTTTAGATTTATTCACTTTATGCTCTGAATATTTTGTCTGTATGCATATAAGTCAGAAGATGGCTTCAGCTTCTCCTGTTACTGGAGTTTGAGCTAGTAACTGGGTGCTGGGAACTGAACCAGCCTCTCTGTCTTGTCTTTCGATTACATTTTATTTGATTGATYGGTCGATGGGTAGAGTGTGCATGTGCACACATATGTGTGCATGTGTGTGCTCACAGGTCAGAGAACGCTTGAAGGAACTGTTTTTCTTTTTCCACTATGTGAGTCCCTGGTATCTAACTTAGGTCTCTGTCTCRGTGGTGACTGACTTCCTGCAGAGCTATCACCAGGAGCGGTCTGTCACKGAATCTGGGGCTCACAGATCATCTACACTGGCTAGCGAATGAGCTCCAGGAATCCACTTATGTCCACCTGCTAAGCACTAGGTTCACAGGCAGAGGCTACCCTGTCTGGCCTTCTGGGGGAGCTGGGGATCTGAACTCGGGTCCTCTGGCTCGAGTGGCAAGTGCATTGCCGAATGAGCCATTTTCCTGGCCCTGACGAGCAGCATCTATTTTCAAGCAGTAAGGCTCAGATGCTAAACGGCTTGGGACTTATGTACGATAGTTGTCACATCAGTATCTTCTTCCCTGTAAGTAGAGAGGAAGTAGGGAATGGCTGCAGGATGGAGGAAGAGGGAAGGGAGAGAGGAAACTATACTATGAAGTATGAACTAGGTGTCCTTAGTGCCACTTATCGGCATGCAAGCCAAATGGTACGTGGGAGAGAATGTTCTTAGGTTTCAGTTTTATTAGCATTTAAAAACCACATTAATTACTTAACTAATTACTTAATTGTGGTGGCTATGTTTGTGGGTGCTTGCACCATAGCGCACATAGCGGGGTTAGAGGACAACTTGAGGGAATAGATTTTCTCCTTTTATGTAGATCCCAGGGATTAAACTCGAGTTTTTAGGCTTGGTGGCAAGAGCCTTTATGCACAGAACCCTCTCACTGGTCTTTTCCTGGATACACACAGGAGCATATTCTTTTGAATTATGTTTTGCTTCTGACTTCAAAGGCAATCCCTGTTCAATTCCTGTATCCCAGATTCCCGCTCATGTCTCCAAACACTTGTAGCACAGGGATAAAGGACATTGGTGGGTTGCTGGTTCCTCCAACCAGGGTCAGGACAGGAGGTTGGCAGCCAGGGGTGATGTCACTGGTATGTGGACTCTAGTGATGAATACAGGTGCAGGGGTGTAGTGGGCGTCGGTGTCCAGAAGAATCAGGGGTCTTCCGAGACTGTCCTGGGTTAGATGCAGGAGCCCTGACAACTGGTGGCCTTCGGTGTCTCGCCTTGTCTTCAGGATGCACATGGAAAGGCTCTGTSTGATGAGGACATCCGAGCAGAGGCTGACACCTTCATGTTTGGAGGTGAGTGAGTGTTCTTGTAAACTGTCACAGAGATGGCGGAGGTCTAGGCATCCTGACCACAAACCTGTGGACCCTGGATCCTTGTACGTTTTCCCCTTCTGTGTCCTTCCTGGCGGGGTGGGAGTGGGGCGAGCCACCTTAGTGCTGTCCACTTGGTGGTGCTGAAGCAGCCTAGAGACTCTTTCAGGCCATGACACCACAGCCAGTGGGCTCTCCTGGATCCTGTACAACCTGGCAAGGCACCCAGAATACCAGGAGCGCTGCCGGCAGGAGGTGAGGGAGCTCCTGAGGGACCGTGAACCTGAGGAGATTGAGTGGTAAGTCAGGTGCTAGAGTGCTTCTGAGCCCCTTTCCTGGCTCTTTTCTCTAGCGAAGAGAAAAGAGGAGTGGAGAGGAGAGCAGGTCTGCATTTGCATGGGGTACAAAGGCTTTGAGAGAAGGAGGTGAAGAGGGAGGAGAGGAAATGAGAGATTGGGAGCCAGAAAGGTGTGCATGTGCACGTATGTGTATGCATGTACCTGTGTGTGCAYGCATGCATAGGTGTGTATGCACATGCGTGTGCATGTACATTCGTGTACCCGTGTGGGAATGTGCATGTGTGTGTATGTGCTTGTACATGTGCGCGCGCACACACACACACACACACACACACACACGCACGCACGCACGCACGCAGGCATGCATGCACGCACGCACGCACGCACGTGTGTGCACTCAAGTTCCTGTGGTGGCGCTGTGGTGAATCAAGATGGCAGCAACTGAGGCTCATGGCAATTGACTGGAAAACTGATGTTAGTGATTTTGATTTTGACCCCAGGGTAATTGGGAACTAGGGGAAGTGTTTGAGCAAAGGAGAGGCAGGCCAGCTGTGTATATCATAAAGATCCTTGTAGGAATCTTCAAGGTTCTCCTTAATCTTTCATTTTCATATTGACCTAACTGTAGAAGTCTTTAGTCTTCCAGAAAATCTTTAACTTAGTTTATTGGAGCTTCTTAGAATCAGGTGAGCTGTGTGTCTTGGTGAGCACCTTTAGTCCCTTTACTTGAGAAGTTGAGACAAAAGGATCCCTTGAAGCAAGAGTTGAAGATAAGTTTGTGTAACATAGCAAGACCCTGTCCATCTCAAAACACAAAAAACAAAAATGTAAAACGGCTCTGTGCTTAAGGATGCGTAGTGCTCTGGCAGAGGGCCCTGCCTTAGTTCCCAGAACTCATGCTGAGGGGCTCACAGCTGGCTGTAACTCTAGCTCCAGATGATTCAATGCTACCTACCTACTTCCTTGGGTGCCTGCACAAAAGTGTGTGTATACACTTACACACAGGCACAAATACACAATTTAAAATGTAAAAAAACTCAAAACAAACAAAGAGGCATCCTTAGGGGGTGATTTAAAGGGTTTTACTGCTGTGAACAGATATCATGACCAAGACAACTCCTATAAGGACAACATTTAATTGGGGATGGCTTACATGTTTAGAGGTTCAGTCCATTATCATCAAGGCAGGCATGGTACAGGAGGGGCTGAGAATTCTACATCTTCATCTGAAGGCTGCTAGCAGAATACTGGCTTCCAGGCAGCTAGGGTGAGTCACACACCCACAGTGACACATCTCCAACAGGGCCATACCTTTTTGTTTTGTTTTGTT
>BDUI01000244.1:195394-205486 GCA_002335545.1 Apodemus speciosus
CACTCTGGAATAGTGAGAAATAAAATCCAGGAGCTACAGTCAGACATACAGAATTTCAGGGATCGTGAGACCTGCAGTTCTGGGATTTTCGAAAACCCTATGTGGAAGTGGACACTCCCTTTTGTAACCCCCTTTTCTAGTCATTCGCTCCCTGCCTCATTAATCTTGTTTCTACATTCCTCCAACGGCAAATACAAAAAATTTCTAAGCAAACTATTAACCAGTTGCTGTTACAGGACTACCAGCYGCTGCCCACAGAAGAGCCGCTGTCCACAGAGGTACCYGATGTGAACGTTTACCAAGTGGATCCCGATGGTGAACGTCAGCTGCACCCCAAAGCTGACGACGCCCCAGACGGCAGGAAGCAGTTTAAGGACACAGYGCCYCAYTCCCTTCTCATYGGCCCCCCCTTTCTTCTCTATAATAGGAAGGGAGGAATGCTGGTACCAAGACCTGTTGCCAAGACAACGACCACCATATTCCCAGAATCCATTGGGCTCACCTTTACCTGTTACCATGTCACCATCCATACACATAAGAGGAACACGCCCTCCCCTCCCTTCTCTTTCCACCATCACCTTTGCCCTTTCCCGTCAATACACCTCTCGTGGAACTGTTTGGCCGGGTGTTTAGCGGCCCTACAAAGCACCTTCTCAAGTTCTAGGGCAAGTTAAGCTGATGGTCGTTTCTCTTAGAAAAATCTGTAATTGTGATTACTGGGTTCAAGGTGCTTTTTCTCTTGAAATTTCAGCTAGAAAAAGTAAAAAATTTGTTTGGTCTAAATTTATAAGATCCGTGTAGAAGAGAGCTTTTAGACAGGTCATAGCCAGTGACTACGAATGCACAGTAGCTGTCCTCATGAGTGGGCGTCAACATACTTATGCATACACAGGCAGCACTAACTGAACTTGGTGGGTCTTAATAGAAAGGAAAGAGAGAGCGTTGGGAAGGGGAGGGTCACAGGAATATGGGGAGAATGGAAGGGAGGAAGTGGGGGACAGAGGTCAAGTCCATCATTTCATTGCGTACATGTTTGAAATGATCAGAAATAAAGGAGACATTTAAAAAGTGTATGTCACCCTGGTATCAGGGAAACAGAGACATGTTGGAAGAATGAAATCTTTCTGGTTTCTACTAACCAATGATGACAACAGGAGCCGGTCTGTCCATCTCTCCACAGCTTCAGGGAATCCAGTCAATGCGATTCCAACACTGACCACTTGAGTGTGACCCTAGGTGTCTGGATATTAAGTACTCCATTGTGGACGAACATATTTTCTTTTGTTTATAATTTTTCTTAAATTGACTGTGTGTGTATGTATGTATGTGTGTACACACACACACTCACATGGCCTCTTTGATGCACGTGTGGAGGTTAAGTATCTTTGGTTATGAGTTCAGATATTGAACTCTCTCAGCAGCAAGTGCCTTTACCAGTAAGCCATCTTGCTGGCTCCTGAATAAACTTGTCTCCTTGGGTTCTGGCTCTTGTCCTAAGGGAGGGCATTTTTTTTTTCCCTTTTCTGGAACTGTTTTCATCTGAAAAAATGGGTGGGGTGTCTTAGAACCTTCACAGAGAGCCTTCTCCTGGTGCAGGAAAGGCCACAGCCCAAGTCCGGAGGTGGGGACAAAGAACCTTGGGCTGTCCTGGAAGGTTCAAAAACATGCTGCTTATGTCTTACTGTTTTAAAGATGGCGCTAGAGGACTCCATTCACGCGGAGAACAAGGACGCAGCGAACGCCGAAGCTCCCTATGGGCAAATGTTCAAACACACGAACCCACGGAGGCCCACCTATCCAAAACACCCGAGAAAGGGAAGACGCCTTCCACCATGGCCTCTCCTCTACCCACTGCCCTTTCTCTCTGGGTGTCCCAGCGATGCAGGGACTGGCCAATGCCCAACATGACCCAGCTTTTATTCCCACACTCCCTGCAAATCATACCACCAAATAGGCCTTGAGATTTATTGGGGAGTGTTGGGGGGGGAGCGCAAAAGCATAGGAGGGAGGGGGTGCTAGGGAACTAGACCCAGGGCGATTGAACTATTGAATGACTTCCCAAGGAAAGTCAATTTTCAAAGCAACATTCATGAGCAAACAGAGCTCCACACAGTGGGAGTGTTGGAGCCAGGGATCCCATCTGAGGCGCCATCATAACCAAGTGAAGGGATTCCCCAGACATGGATGCCAATGGGGCTACAGAGAGGGTCCAGCACTTGCTCTTACAGAGCACCATCTTTGGTTCCAGCACCCATATCAGCCTGTAAGTTCAGCTCCAGGGGATCCAATGCAGTTTCCTGGAACTTGAACATACATACGTGCACTCTCCCCCATTACAACAAATACACAGAACAATACTATTTTAGTATGAATGAGTAAACCTTGTGCTGAAAAGGTATAATTTATATTAGAAAAGAAACATGGAATTATTAAAATGATAAAGTACAGCCATAACCAGCCAGTGACACAATCCGGAGCAACTTCAGGCTTTTCCAGCTGTGCCCAAGTCCCTAAGTAATGACTTTGACGAGTGGTTTCCTAGGCTGTACGCCTGGGCTTGTTTCCCCACTGGCGTAGCTTAATTAACCCATTCATTGTATTCTAAGTCCTGCCACATGGCTAGTTCATGCTCCTCACTTCATGTGACTGTCTCCACCATCTCCTCCTGCACCTGACTCTATCCCAGAATCCACTCTCCCTGCCAGTACTCCCACCTAGTTTTTGCCTAAGCTCACAGGCCAACAGCCAACAGCCAATAGTTCTTTGTTTGTTTGGATCAGTGATGCTTCCATATGTACAATACATAAGAGTCTCTACAAACTGGACAATTGCAGTCATTTTTTATTGGTCCATTAACCACAAAAGTACTTAAAATCATTAAGTATATGCATATTTGAACTATATTTTTATTTTACATTTATTATTGCATACACATGTGCCTTGGCATGTGTGAAGATCAGAAGGCAACTTAATACATTTCAATTTACTAGAAGGATCTAACTTTGTTAAGATGTAATAAATAAAGTTTTGGTGACAAGGAAAAAGCACTCCCACTGAATACACACACAGCCTGGGAATCTTGGCAGACAGCTATGGTCCCACTTACGCTGGAGACTTGAAACTGGAATCAGGTAGGTTCAGATGAACATGGGTATTTCAGCATGACTCACTCTGCCCTCAATAAATATTAAAACCACCCAGAGACGATTGCTTAAAACCCACGAAAGGGGTTGAAAGATGTACAGCTGAGGACCCGGAGTGTGTTGCCTGCTGGGCAGGGGCAGCTGGTCCATTCTGCAACCCACTGAAGCTTTGGCTGCGTGAGAAAAGGGGATGGGATGGGAAATGCACATGACGGTGGGAGGGGACATGCTGAGGGGCGTCTAGGGTGACATGGGGTATAGATATAATCAAGACAATGCACATTTGAAATTGTAGAATAAACAAAACTAAACCCCCAAATACCAACAGATTATGACTAAGAATCAAAAATCCACAATATACTGACACATTTAGCAGTGAGCAACTGAGAGGAACCACAGGATACTGTCATGTTTCCCATGGTGGCTTCTAGGCAGCACTGGGACCAGCGGGTTCATGAGATTTGGGAACTCATTTCATGGGTTTGAAAATATTTGTGAACTTGGTAAGAGTCCAGTTACTTCCTCCATTTACAGAGTTCGGGTCTGTGGTGGTTTGCCCACATAAGGCTGCACCTTACTTAAGTTTCCCACACTGCTAACATTCAAGGTAAGGTGGGAGAGGCCAACAGCCATAGATTTCTCTCACCATGTCATCCCATGTATGCTAGCGAGGATAGTCAGAAAGCTTTCCCAAGTGCTCTATGCAGAAGTCATCGTCAGTGAGTCCTCAGAGCTGAACTTCTTCCTGATATTCTTTCAATTTAGGGGGTTTTGGCACATCAGACTGTGGCATGTACTGAGACTTTGGCACACATTCTGCATTCACAGACTCGTTTTCCACTGTGACTTTTTTATTTTAATGAGGAGCTGGAATGTGTGGAGCTCTTCTAAGTATTTAAGTTATACTTAAAATTAATCCTCTCCAATTAACTATGTGTAGCCATGTGTCTCCGAAGACTTTTGGAATATGAGAACACCTTACCGCACTCCTGACAATCATAGGATTGCCTTTTGTGTGTTCTCATGTGATTCTGAATGTAACTGGAACAACTAAAGGCTTTCCCGCATTCCTTACATTCATAAGGCTTCTCTCCAGTGTGCGTGGTCTCATGGTTGCGTAAAGAAGAAATGTATTTAAAGGCTTTCCCACAGTGTTTACATTCATAAAGTTTTTCTTCATTGTGGCATTTTTTATGATTTCGAAGGGAATAGACATAGGGATACGCTTTCCCACACACTTCACACTTGTAAGGCCAGGCTCCGCTGTGCGTCCCTAAATGTCTTCTGGCACAGTGGCCAGAAGTGAATGTCTTCCCGCACTGCATACATTCATAAGGTTTCTCTCCAGTGTGAATCCGCTTATGTGCTTGAACATGGCTGGAATGTCGGAAGGTTTTCCCACACTGCTTACATTCATACGGTTTCTCCCCAGTGTGAGTCCTTTTATGCAGTTGAAAAGAACAGTAGCTCATGAAGGCTTTCCCRCAGTGTTTACATTCATAAAGTTTTTCTGTTGTATGAAGCCTTTTATGCATGTCTAGGGAACTAGAAGTCCAGAACATTCTTCCACATTCCTTACATTCAGGGATCTCTCCAGAGTGACTGGCTTTGTGTTCCCTAAGAGCAATAGCATCAGGGAGTATTTCTCCACACACCTTACACTTATGCCTGTCTGCGCTGTGAGTCAGCATATGCCTTTCAACACAGTGGTGGTAACTGAAGGCTTTCTCGCAGTATTTACATTTATATGGTTTCTCTCCAGCATGGATCTTTTTATGTTTTTTAAGGGAGCCAAGGCACGTAAAGGCTTTATCACATATTTTACATAAATAGTATTTCTTTACATATTTCTGATAGTCACATGGTCTGTATTTAGAGTTGGATGTAGTGTGCCTCTTCAGGGATGACTGACTGACAGTGTGACATTCAGGAAGTTTTGGCTGGGCAACTGTTTCTCCACATAGGCCACTGTTTGTAAGTTCACAGTCTCCCTTTACCACTTGGACTCTGTAAAAATTGAGAAATACAACCTTAAGAGTTTGCTTATTAATGATTTTATATTTGTGAGTAGATATTAGATTTACATTGGGACAAACAGAGACTAAGCCAGAGACCATTTTGGTGATATTTGGCAAAGAATGTGTGTCTTTACAGTAACTGAAAAGTATGTCAGTGTATGTGTGTCTGTGCATGTGAGTGCACATGCGACATAGACTACAAGAGGACACTGTGAGCCCTGAGTCTGCAGGCAGCGGTGAGCTGCTTGATGTGGGCGCTGGGGACCACGCTCGGGCACTGCTGCTTGATGTGGGCGCTGGGGACCACTCTCCGGCACTCGTTAAAAGCAGCAAGTACCAGTGAGCTATCTCTAGCTACCATGGCTGGTATTGAAGCAGTATTTATCTGAATTATTTTAAGAAATCTTACACTTGAAGGCTTCAGGGATCAAAATTAAGTTGCCAGGTTTGCATGGCATCTTGGCCCCAGCTGGAATGTTGTTCCTACACAAAGTATTCTGCAGATCTCAAATATCCACAGCACATATAAGCACTCATTTTCAGAGCTTAGAGTAAAAACGGAAAGAATAAACAGTTTGAAGTTGTGCTGTTTTTAATATTTTCCTGCATTCAATGATCTTCTTGAGGGACACAGCTACGTCTTTGTGGGTATTCGTTACCTCGAATCTCTCTCTAGACTTCTGAAATAAGCTTCCAAATCCCAGCAGTCCCAGTTCATGCCTAAAATACAGATACAGAACAATTAAAAAAATCAATTGTACAAGCAAAAAAAAAAAAATAAAAGTGTAAAATATCATTAGATGTTTAGAGGCCAACCCTGATCGACCATGATGCATCCATCTTCATTCCAAATCAGCACTTAGCGAGAGTGAGCAAAGCCAGGGGACCAGGCTCACCTACAGAAGACAGATTCCTATAGGTCTCCTGCATCACATCTCCATAGAGAATCTTCTGGGAAGGATCCAGCAAAGCCCACTCTTCTTGGGTGAAGCGCACAGCCACATCCTCAAAGGTCACTGAGGCCTGAAACATGCCATACATTACTRCAGATRAGGAGACTGGCAGCAGCTAGCATYTCTTCCACTGCTGCCGGGCGYAGAGGGCAATGCTGACCTTAGTCAGTTCCAGGACCAGGCCATCACATGCACTGTCTGCACTTTCTCTCAAACTGCAACTGTGGTTTTAAGCAGCAACTAGTGTTCTAGTTTGACTTCTGTTGCTGTGATGACAACTCTGACCAAAAGCAGCTTTGCTGAGGACAGAATGTGCAGCGAGCGGTGTGGAGGAAAGGGGGAAGGCATGTCACCAGGGAAGCATTCACTTGAAGACTTGCTTACAGTTTCAGGGGAGCCGTCCACGGCTATCATTCGGAAAGCCCATGCAGTCGCAGTGTGTGCTGCTTCATGCTTGTGGGCAAATGTAAGCTCTCACTGCTACCAGTGTCCTGCCTGTCTGCCTGCCTGCCTGCCTGCCNACATAGACTACAAGAGGACACTGTGAGCCCTGAGTCTGCAGGCAGCGGTGAGCTGCTTGATGTGGGCGCTGGGGACCACGCTCGGGCACTGCTGCTTGATGTGGGCGCTGGGGACCACTCTCCGGCACTCGTTAAAAGCAGCAAGTACCAGTGAGCTATCTCTAGCTACCATGGCTGGTATTGAAGCAGTATTTATCTGAATTATTTTAAGAAATCTTACACTTGAAGGCTTCAGGGATCAAAATTAAGTTGCCAGGTTTGCATGGCATCTTGGCCCCAGCTGGAATGTTGTTCCTACACAAAGTATTCTGCAGATCTCAAATATCCACAGCACATATAAGCACTCATTTTCAGAGCTTAGAGTAAAAACGGAAAGAATAAACAGTTTGAAGTTGTGCTGTTTTTAATATTTTCCTGCATTCAATGATCTTCTTGAGGGACACAGCTACGTCTTTGTGGGTATTCGTTACCTCGAATCTCTCTCTAGACTTCTGAAATAAGCTTCCAAATCCCAGCAGTCCCAGTTCATGCCTAAAATACAGATACAGAACAATTAAAAAAATCAATTGTACAAGCAAAAAAAAAAAAATAAAAGTGTAAAATATCATTAGATGTTTAGAGGCCAACCCTGATCGACCATGATGCATCCATCTTCATTCCAAATCAGCACTTAGCGAGAGTGAGCAAAGCCAGGGGACCAGGCTCACCTACAGAAGACAGATTCCTATAGGTCTCCTGCATCACATCTCCATAGAGAATCTTCTGGGAAGGATCCAGCAAAGCCCACTCTTCTTGGGTGAAGCGCACAGCCACATCCTCAAAGGTCACTGAGGCCTGAAACATGCCATACATTACTRCAGATRAGGAGACTGGCAGCAGCTAGCATYTCTTCCACTGCTGCCGGGCGYAGAGGGCAATGCTGACCTTAGTCAGTTCCAGGACCAGGCCATCACATGCACTGTCTGCACTTTCTCTCAAACTGCAACTGTGGTTTTAAGCAGCAACTAGTGTTCTAGTTTGACTTCTGTTGCTGTGATGACAACTCTGACCAAAAGCAGCTTTGCTGAGGACAGAATGTGCAGCGAGCGGTGTGGAGGAAAGGGGGAAGGCATGTCACCAGGGAAGCATTCACTTGAAGACTTGCTTACAGTTTCAGGGGAGCCGTCCACGGCTATCATTCGGAAAGCCCATGCAGTCGCAGTGTGTGCTGCTTCATGCTTGTGGGCAAATGTAAGCTCTCACTGCTACCAGTGTCCTGCCTGTCTGCCTGCCTGCCTGCCTGCCTGCCATCATGCTCCTGAAACCATGGCCATGGACTCACTCTCCGAAAGCATAAACACACTCCCAATTAGCCTCCGTAAGTGCTTCACTCACGGTATCTCTTCACAGCAACAGCAAAGTAACTAAGATGGCTTATCTGCCTTACTTGCAGGTCCCAGTCCRTCAGTGACGGAGTCTGCACACGGCCTGAAGCAGGAATTTGGAGCAGAGACCATGGAGGGACAGTGCCGGCCATCTGAAGGCTTATACTCAGCTAGCCCTTTACAGAGCTCAGGACTGTCTCTCCAGGGAATGTTATTGCCCACAGTAAGTTGGGGCCTCCTATATTAATTACCAACCAAGACAACTGTTCACAGACACGACCACATGCCAGTCTGATCTGGGCAAGCCTTCAACGGAGACTCCCTCTCAGATGGGATGACTCCAGGCTGTATCAAGTTGACAGTCAGAGCTGAGAAGAACAGGCACACAGGAGGCAGTGATGTACTGGGAACACGYGGAGRTCGGAGTGTCCAGGGAACTGGAGCTGGCCTGGTCTAGTTGCACCGAGAGACATGTGTCATAAGTTTTTCAGGTTCCAGTCCATGGTTCCTGGGGTGGATGGCTCCAGTTCCTGAGAGAGACATACTCCCTCAGGAATGAAACATTCAGGCCAATTTGTGTTTCTCTGTATGTTCCCCTGGAAGTCAAGGTATAAAGTCTGAGGGCGCTCAATGAAATGGTCACAGTCTCAATCTTGCTCTGACCCCTTCAACCAGCCTGGCTTAATTCCTCAAGACTGCACCACATGACCTTGGCCCTGCAAGGAAGCATCAGTGATTACAAGAGAACAGTCCGCTGGGAGCAGTTCTGTTCCTCTACCGCGTGGGCATCAGGGATCCAAGTGCGATGCTAAGCCATGGCTACAGGCACCTCTGTCCGCCGGACACCCGCCTGGGTCTTCATCAACACAGGGGCTGCAGCACTTGCCCTAACACAGTGCTACTGTCTGGGGCGCTGAATACAAATTCCCACGCCTGCCCCTGAGCAGCCAGGTCAGCGTTCAAACTGTGACAGCAGCTGAGACGACCCAGTGCGTACAGGTGATTGCTGCCTGGTGACCTAAGCTCAATCCCTGGAAGCCACACGGTAGAGAAAAGTGACTCCTGTAAAATTTTCCTCTGACCTCCACACAGTCGGCATGGCATAACTCCCCCAAACAGATGCACTTATTAATAAATAGCAATGCATTAGACGCTACACAACCAATATGAGATTAAGTTTTAAATATTACCGCCATAGAAAATTACACTTGTGAATGAATATGTGTCAACTGTTATACAATACATACATATTCCCAAGCATGCTTTAATTTATAAGTACATTCAGATGCCAGTTCAATGTTATACAATCAGCCTCTATCTCTAGGTCTACCACTTGATCTCAAAATTATATAAATTAAAATATAACTACAAAACAAGATTAAATGGGGCAAAAAGAGGTGGCTCTTGAGTAAGAACACTTGCTCCTCTTGCAGAGGACCCGAGTTAAGCGCCCCAGCATCCATTCGTGGTAGTTTACGGCCACTTGTAGCTCCAATCCAGGGGACCCAATGCCCTCTTTTGCCCTCCAAGGGCTCCTGTACACACATGCACACTGAGACACATAAATAAAAGCCAATCATTTCAAAGGTGATAAGTTCCTTCATGATCTTGCAGCTGTGACTTTCCCACTATGATGAACTGGAAATTGGAATTGAGCTGAAATAAACCCCCTTTCCCTTAAAAAAAAAAAACTGTAAAGAGAAACATGTACTTCCAGCACTAATGGGAAGGGGACGGGCTGAGGACGGGCTGAGGACGGGCTGCCTACACTAACTGCAGACTCCGTATGCAGAAGCTGGAAGAGAACTACAAGAGAGGAAACGAGGCTAAGGCATGAGCTGCCTATGTATCTCAACAACACATGGGTGGGCAGGGTAACGGTGGGCGGAGATGGCTCTGCTCCTAAGAGCACTTGCTGTTTTCCCAGAGGATGCAAGGCGATTTGTGGTGTGCAGACTGGATGGGTCTCAACCTCTTGTAATTCCACCTCCAAGATATCTAGCACTCCTTTTTGGCCTTCCTAGGCAATGCACTTATGTATAAAATACACACACACACACACACACACACACACACACACACACACACACACA
>BDUI01000244.1:322596-334196 GCA_002335545.1 Apodemus speciosus
AAAAAAAAAAAAAAAGAGTTTTCTTTTATAAGGGTTGCTATGGTCACAGTGTCTCATCATAGCAACAGAACAATCACTGCAAGATCCTGACTTCTGTAGTCATCATGCCTTCTTTGGGTCAATGAACATAGGCCTCCCTTAAGTTCTGCCATCTGGTTTACCACAGCAATACAAAAGAAACCAATACAAATCCCAGGACATTTAAGCAGTATATACACACAGGGAATTGAGTATATATACATTTGAATTGAGGCAAAGGTGATCATTGACTCATGATGGTTTTGCTATTGACTTTTTCATGTAAAGATGTTGGGGATAAAATACACAACAGAAGATATCTTTACTTTTCAAGATAAGCTCAATTTGAAGTTGAGATATACAAGTACAGTTTCTCATGATACTTCTTGGTGAAACTGTATTTTTGAAACATATAAAAGAACCACCACTGCCCTTATTAATTGTACTGAGTTCTCATGACTTATGTTTCCCTTCATTGCGTTATTGCAGCCTTCCTGGTATGAAATACTAGGTACTAAAGATCTATGCTCATACCTACAGTGTAGCCAGGCATGTGCATTATGTTTAATATCAGTGTAGTATGGGGGACATTTCATGTTTAGTACCAAGTGATGCCTCTAAAACAAATCCTTCAGAAATTTAAGCAAGAATGACTTTCAAGCATGATGTAATGGCTTGTTATCCTTGAAATAAGAGCGAATTACAGGCTAACCTGGGTTCAGAGTAACAGCTTGCCTCAAAAAACAAAACAGATAAAAAGGGAAAAAGTGGTTTTAATTACAAAACACATGGTAACTTATGGGTACAGACAGATTTGGAAGCATAATTCATTAGATATTAGTACACAAAAAGTAAGGTCCCTGCAGTCTCTGGTAAAAAGGCACTTAAACTACGTGTAGGAATAAAGCACAAGTGACAAACAAAAGTTACTGGACTGAAATTAACACATGAATTGAGGTGTAAGCACTATTTGTAAGCACATGACAATGACTTGACATTAAAGGTAAACATTAGCAGTCATATATGCTATCTAACTTATGATTATGGTAGGATATTTGCAGGTATCTTTTCATTTGATAATCTGTAAATTGGCCAAAATAGTTCAGAACTTTCAGATCTCTAATGTTCAAAGTCTTCAAGAAAACATATATCCAAGTATAAAACATCAAATATAAAATGCCATCTGATCTGAGAACTCAACTAACTGTGAGATGCTAGGGTTAAAGCAGCACAACTATGCCTTGTCATTTCCAGAAATGATGAGCTCAACAGGGCTCTATCCTAGCCAAAGGCCTCCCTCTGCATATGTCCATGAGGTACGATTGGAAGAGGTGAAGTGCAGGAGGTATGACATAATTGGAGGAAGCAGCCTGGGAAAACTGCCTACTGGTTCCTTCTTATAATGCATTCTAGTTTCTAGTGTCCACAAAATGACATAAATTCCTGTACTTGATGACTTTCTTGCCATAATGAACTGTGARCCAAAGGGAAGAAATTCTCCCCCTCTTAAGTTGCTCCAAGTATTTGGCATTAACAATGAGAAGATTAGAAAAGATACAGTATAAACATCAAAGATAAAACCCAGCATGGTGGCACACACCTTTATTCCCAGCACTTGGGAAGCAAAGACAGGTAGATCTCCAAGTTTGAATCCAGTCTGGTCTAAGGAACCAGTTCTAGGGTAGCCAGGGCTACACAAAGAAACCCTCTCTCAAAAGAAAATCCAACAAGACAAAAACAAAAATATCAAAGAAGCTCCCACATAATGTCAATAGAGAAAGCCTAAAAACAAAACTTCATTTTTCAACAGCTCATTAACATTACTCTAGCCGGGCGGTGGTAGGGTACGCCTGTAATCCCAGCACTCTGGGAGGCAGAGGCAGGTGGATTTCTGAGTTCGAGGCCAGCCTGGTCTACATAGTGAGTTCCAGGACAGCCAGGGTTATACAGAGAAACCCTGTCTCGAAAAAATCAAAATCCAAAAACAAAAACAAACAAACAAAAAAAAACCAAAAAAATTACTCTAAAGAACATATTAGGAATATATCTCATTTGAATCCAACACAAAGAGAGAATTGTACATGACACAGCCCATTAAATTCACACCTTACTGCTTAAAGACATTTAGAGATTAGATCACCTGAAAATTTATTTACAAGAGTCAAAATTAGAWGTAAATATTCTAGAGATTCATCTTCTGAATTATTGACCAGTAAGTGTTTATTCACAGGGATCTTAAAAAGAATTAATGATTTGTTACTTGAGGGATTTTCATAAAGCTTTGTAAACTGTTTTGATAACTTCGTTATACAATTTTTGATACTGGGTACTCTCAAGAGGTCAGCCGACTGAAGACGTCTATACACATCCATCCAAGGTATGTATCTCTATTATGTAGGGCTTCTTACTATGGTATGAACTTATGTTGGTGAACGCCATCAAGATGATTAGAGGCATTCCTACACAACATGGCCCTGGTTCTCTGCTCTATGCCTTGTCATGCTAACAATGCCTTTCCATGTTCTACACTTAGGAATTTCTTCTACCGTGAGTCTTCTCATGTATTTTAAGGGAACTGGACCGGGTAAAAGCTTTCCCACATTGCTTGCAAATGAAAGGTTTCTCACCAGTGTGGATTTGTTCATGTCTTTGACAATCACTTAAAGTATAAAAGGATTTTCCACACTGTTGACATACAAAAGGTTTCTCTCCACTGTGAATCCTTTCATGACGTCGAAGGGAACTGTGACCAGTGAAGGCTTTTCCGCATTGCTTACACTTATATGGTTTTTCTCCAGTGTGAATCCGTTCATGTATTCTAAACTTACTAAAAGAAATGAAACCCTTCCCGCACTGCTCACATACAAAGGGCTTGTCACCACTGTGAATCCTTTCATGATTTCGAAGGGCACTAGGATTAGTAAAGGCTTTCCCACAATTCTTACATACATAGGGTTTCTCGCCAGTGTGAATTTGCTCATGTCTCTGACAGCCACTCAAAGAAGAGAAACCTTTCCCACAATGCTTACATACATAGGGTTTTTCTCCACTGTGAACTCTTTCATGGCGTCGAAGTGAACTATGACCAGTGAAGGCTTTACCACATAGTTTACATACATAGAGCTTCTCTCCAGAATGAGTCCATTCATGTTTTCGAAAGTTACTGGAAGAAATAAAACCTTTCCCACACTGCTTACATACATAGGGCTTTTCCCCACAGTGAATTCTTTCATGGCATCGAAGGGAGGTGTGACGAGTGAAGGCCTTTCCACACTGCTTACATACATAGGGCTTCTCCCCACTGTGAATCCTTTCATGGCATCGGAGGGAACTGTCAACACTAAAGACTTTTCCACACTTTTTACATTTATAGGGTTTCTCTCCGGTGTGAGTCCTTTCATGTATTCGAAGGGTACTGGAAGAATTGAAACCTTTCCCACATTGCAAACATACATGGGGCTTCAGACCACTGTGAATCCTCTCATGATATCGAAGAGAACTGAGAGTAGTAAAGGCTTTATCACACAGCTTACATACATAGGGCTTTTCTCCAGTGTGACAACGTTTATGTGTTTGAATGGAATTGTAATAACTGAAGGCTTTTCCACATTGTTTACATACATAGGGTTTTTCACCAGTATGACATCGTTTATGTGTCTGAAAGGAATAGTAGTAAGTGAAGGCTTTCCCACACTGTGTACACACATAAGGCTTCTCTCCAGTATGAGTTCTTTCATGGTCTTGAAAGTTTGTCAAATAACTGAAAGCTTTACCACAGATATTACATCTGTATGGTTTCTCTCCAGTATGAGTACGTTCATGTCTTCGAATGTTACTCAGAAAAGAAAAGGATTTACCACACTGTGTACATAAATAGGGTTTCTCTCCAGTATGAGTTCTTTCATGTTCTTGAAAGTTAGTTGAACAAGTGAAGGCTTTATCACATATATTACATCTGTACGGTTTCTCTCCAGAGTGAGTTCGTTCATGTCTTCTAATGTTACTCAAAAAAGAAAAAGTTTTCCCACATTGTTTACATGCATAGGGTTTCTTTCCAGTGTGGATCTTTTCAACATACTGAAGAAAATCAGGATAAGTAAAGGCATTATAATGCTGCTTATCTATACATATTTCTTCTCTAGTTTCATCATTTCTATGTATTTGAATGTGATCATTACTTTTGAAGATTTTCTCACACTTGTTAAACTCATAGGATCTCTGTCTAGTGTCACTGTCTTCATGCTTCAGAAAGCATTCTGGATAAATGAAGGCTTTTGCACATTCTCCAAATTTATAGGAGTTCTCTCCACGTAGCTCATATTCATAAGGTTTGTGTGTAGTATGAAGAGGCACAGATACATTAAGAGATGAATGACTGATGAACATGTTGTCCTTGTACACATGCTTTTCACAAAGCATTGTTCTATGAGAAATTTTTCTGTTCACAATAGTGTTTGGAATTTGTCTGAAGATTTCTTTACATTCACTACCTTTGCTATGTTCCAACAGTCTTTCCACAACTTCATTTCTGTTTAAAATTTAAAAAAAAAAAATGAAAGTATACCAATAAAGTTATAAATTCTCTACCAGCAGAATTTATGACTATGATAGAAGGTTCTACAAGATGGGRAGACAGGTAATATTAAGACACTAACTATACTGATATAGGATTTCTTTTTGTGTTAACATTTGCTTATTTACTATCTGTATATGCACAAGCTATGGTGGGCATATGGAAGTAGAAGGAAAGCTTTTAGGAGTTGGTTCTCTTCTTCTACTATGGGTCCCAAGAATTGAACTCAGGTCAAACTTGGGAGTGAATGCCTTTACCTGATKAATCATTTTGCTAGCCTAATCATACGAGACTTCTTAATACTTCTAACAGATTAACTATTTTGGAAACAATGAATATCTAAGTCTTATATATTTTTGAGGTCAATCTCTTGCTATGATGTATGGCTACCTTCAAATTCAATTCCTAATAGCTGGGTTCATATTTGCCTCTATATCCAAGTACTTGAGTATTCCTCATGCAAAATTCCTCAAGCAAAAACTATTTTCTATTTTAAGTTTTTTTTTCATATACATAAAATATCTTTAAGACTGTTCTCAGAGTAAACATAAAATTCCTTTATATTTTCTCTATATTCCATACTCAAAGCTTGAAGGAAGGTACATACATTATTTTTTATTAACTTTGTGCTTGGATAAAAGTTTGTGTACATAAAACTATTAGAAAGTATCACTTGTATCATCATGTCAATACTGCAAATATTTCCAATTCTATATGCACTTTTTTGGAGAGAAATGCTTTAAATTACATCACCTTGATGTTGGGCTTATTTGGATAGTTGTCTTGATTTTAAATACTACTGGTCCAAAACAAAACAAAACAAAACAAACAAAAAAACTACTGGCCATTTCCAGATTGTTAAGCTACATTATCATGAACTGGTAAAGTTACCTTTGATTTCTTCTAGAATATCTATGGTCATCATCTACGTTCTGGTATTCTTGTGTTTTTCCTAGAATATTAGACCCAGAGAAATCTGATTTAGTCATAATAGGAAAAAATAAAAAAAACCAGATTCTACATAGACTCATGGTATAACATGACCATGCCTAATAAAGCCAATAAATTTACCTTCCCAGATTATAAATCATGAAGCAACATTTTTGAGCAAGACAGACTTACAATCTGATTGACCACGTAAAAGTACAATCTCAATCATACCTATAGCAGCCAGGTTCCTGAAGGTTTCCTCCATTACATCTTTGTGTAGCTTCTTTTGAGAAGAATCTAATAAAGCCCATTCCTCCACAGTGAAGTTTACAGCCACATCTTCAAAGGTNAGACAGGTAATATTAAGACACTAACTATACTGATATAGGATTTCTTTTTGTGTTAACATTTGCTTATTTACTATCTGTATATGCACAAGCTATGGTGGGCATATGGAAGTAGAAGGAAAGCTTTTAGGAGTTGGTTCTCTTCTTCTACTATGGGTCCCAAGAATTGAACTCAGGTCAAACTTGGGAGTGAATGCCTTTACCTGATKAATCATTTTGCTAGCCTAATCATACGAGACTTCTTAATACTTCTAACAGATTAACTATTTTGGAAACAATGAATATCTAAGTCTTATATATTTTTGAGGTCAATCTCTTGCTATGATGTATGGCTACCTTCAAATTCAATTCCTAATAGCTGGGTTCATATTTGCCTCTATATCCAAGTACTTGAGTATTCCTCATGCAAAATTCCTCAAGCAAAAACTATTTTCTATTTTAAGTTTTTTTTTCATATACATAAAATATCTTTAAGACTGTTCTCAGAGTAAACATAAAATTCCTTTATATTTTCTCTATATTCCATACTCAAAGCTTGAAGGAAGGTACATACATTATTTTTTATTAACTTTGTGCTTGGATAAAAGTTTGTGTACATAAAACTATTAGAAAGTATCACTTGTATCATCATGTCAATACTGCAAATATTTCCAATTCTATATGCACTTTTTTGGAGAGAAATGCTTTAAATTACATCACCTTGATGTTGGGCTTATTTGGATAGTTGTCTTGATTTTAAATACTACTGGTCCAAAACAAAACAAAACAAAACAAACAAAAAAACTACTGGCCATTTCCAGATTGTTAAGCTACATTATCATGAACTGGTAAAGTTACCTTTGATTTCTTCTAGAATATCTATGGTCATCATCTACGTTCTGGTATTCTTGTGTTTTTCCTAGAATATTAGACCCAGAGAAATCTGATTTAGTCATAATAGGAAAAAATAAAAAAAACCAGATTCTACATAGACTCATGGTATAACATGACCATGCCTAATAAAGCCAATAAATTTACCTTCCCAGATTATAAATCATGAAGCAACATTTTTGAGCAAGACAGACTTACAATCTGATTGACCACGTAAAAGTACAATCTCAATCATACCTATAGCAGCCAGGTTCCTGAAGGTTTCCTCCATTACATCTTTGTGTAGCTTCTTTTGAGAAGAATCTAATAAAGCCCATTCCTCCACAGTGAAGTTTACAGCCACATCTTCAAAGGTYACAGAGCCCTAAAATAGCCAAGATAWATCCGGAAGAAAAGATGAGACACACAACACTAAAAATCTGTGAGTGYTCTCTAGATGTTCAATATATATGTTCAATAYAGATCCTAGTCAYCACACTAYTTTACATTCATATCTCTACTCTCTAACACAAAAACCCATGTTATCTTTGAAACAACAGAACAACAACACCACCACATACCAATTATGCTGCTGGAACTTACAATTTCTACTAGTGTACAAGTCTTCACCATTTTCCCCACAAAATACTACTACCAGAGCAGACAAGTGTTAACACCAGCTGCCTTAAAACTGCATATTTTTAGAATAGATTATGAGAGTGAATGTCCTCATCCAATTTCTGCAAACACTCTGAGAGACACTCCTCTGTGGTATGTTTCCTAGATGATTTCAAATTATGTCAACCTAACTAGGAGACTAACCATCCCAAAAACCTTCAGTTGCTTTTCTCAGGTATATTGTAATATGAATGTAAAGCTAATTATCATATTCCACTATCTAAAATAAAAAAAGACTGGTTAATTATAATCAAAGAGATTTCCTCAGGCAGCTGATGGGAACAGATACAGAGACTCGAAGCCAAATATCAGGCAGAGATCTTCACTTTTCGAGTTAAGTGAACCTCATGGAAGAGGGGCAGGAACAATTACAGGAGCCACAGGGGTTGAGGATACCAGGAGAACATAACCTACAGAATTAAGTAAGCAGGGCTCATAGAGGCTCACAGTGACTGAAGCAGCAATCACAGAGCCTGCATGGGTTTGCACTAACTTCTCTGCATATATGTTATGGTTGTTAGCTTGGTGGTTTGTGAAACCCCGAAACAGTGGGAACAAATGTGTCTCTGACTCTTGTCAGCTCTAGGGACCCATTTCCTCCTTCTTCTTGACATGATGAGAATTTGTGCCTGATCTTACTGTATCTGGTTTTATATGTTGTGTTTGGTTGATGTCCCTGGGAAGCCATCTATTTTCTGGAGGAGGAATGGATGTGGGGGAGAGGGAAGGTGGGAACAGAAAACAGTAGAGGGATGCAATAGGGAAAGAAAAAAGGGTTCATGGAAGGGTCTAGGAGATGGCTCAGTATATAAAGCATCCACTGTGCAAGCCTGAATTTGAACTGCCAGAATTCAAGTAAAGCCAGAGATGGTAAGGCATATTTCTATTTTTAACTGTGGAATATGTAGTAGTGAACAACAAAAACTGTCCTTTGACTCTGTCTTAGTCAGGGTTTGTATTCCTGCACAAAACACCATGACTTAGAAGTAAGTTGGGGAGGAAAGGGTTTATTCAGCTTAAACTTACACATTGCTGTTAGACACCAAAGGAAGTCAGGATAGGAACTCACACAGGGCAGGAACTTGGAGGCAGGAGCTGATGCAGAGGCCATGGGGAGATGTTCCTTACTGGCTTGCTTCCCCTGACTTGCTCAGCCTGCTTTCTTATAGAACCCAGGACTACCAGCCCAGGGATGGCACCACCCACAAGGGCCCTCCCCCATTGATCACAAATTGAGAAAATGCCACACAGCTGCATCTCATGGAGGCATTTCCTCAAGGGAGGCTACTTTCTCTGTGATAACTCCAGCTTGTGTCAAGTTGACACATAAGCCAGCCAGTACAACTTCCAAAACAACTGTATATGCAAACATGCAGTGTGTGTGTGTTAATCTGTGTCTTTAATTCCACTAGTATGCTTTAAGACACACACACACACACACACACACACACACACACACACACACACACGAGTGTATAGTCTGCATATACGTATATATACCACACAAGTCTGATGCCTGTGAAGGTCAGAAGTGGGCATTCCCTGGAACTTTAGGTAACCTGGAACTGGAGTTATGGGTGGTTGTGAGCCACCATGTAAGTTCTGGGAACCAGCCTCTGGTGTGCTTTTTATAAAATTGGGAGCACCGAGTCTGCTGCATATGTTAGGATTGTAATATCATTTTGGTTCATTGTTCCCTGTGAATCCCCTATTTGTGTTGTTTACCTGCAGCCTGAAACTTTCTTCACCGGGTTGTAGTTTTCTCTTTCATCTAACCACTACAGAGAGGAGAATCTCCTTCCACAAGTCCTGGTGCTYCAGGGTGGGGAGTTATGCTGCTTCTTCTCTGGCTTTGTTTTTCTCCCTAGTCTCTTAAGTCCATCAACTTTAGCCGGGCGGTGGTGGCGCACGCCTTTAATCCCAGCACTTGGGAGGCAGAGGCAGGTGGATCTCTGAGTTCGAGGCCAGCCTGGTCTCCAAAGTNGGTACATAATCAAACTAGGGCTGACTATCCCTGCCCTCCTGTGAAGCATAAGGCCATATTCATAGATTTAAATGGCCACATCCATTTCTTATAGTCTTAAAATTCAAAAGTTTTGAATCTCAAATATTTTGATCTCAAAATATTAAAGTTGTTGGGTTTTTTTTCTATTTTACAATGCCACCTATGTGATAAACCAAATGTTTGTTTACATTTGAACCAGTTAAATACAGTTAACTTTTCCTGTGATCCATTTCTCTCTCCGTGTGTACTTTGTGTGTGTGTGTGTGTGTGTGTGTGTGTATGTGTGTATGTCTTTAAAAAATGCTAGTGGAATTAAAGACACAGATTAACACTAATCCAGTATTAGGTCATTTTAATACCTGACTGTCTTCAATAATCAGGTTATCTGGATAAGAAACATCAATATTCTACCCAAATATGAAAGAATATACAATCTACTCAGCAGTCCACGGAAGTTTCTCAAAAACAGGTCATATCTTGAGACATAAAACAAAGCTTAACAAATTCTGAAAGGCTAAAATAACTTCATGGGTCCTACCTGTCCACTGTGCAATGATACTTAAAATCAACTGCAAACAAATCCCTACTAGTAAACAAACTCACAGAAATTAAATAACTCAGAAATGAATGATGAGTAGGCTAAAGAGGAAATAAAGAAAGAAACCAAAATTCCTGGAACTATATCAAAATGAAAAGACAACAAAACCTTCAGGACACATAAAAACAGAGTCCTACGTGAAGGGGGTCTATAGCTTTAAGAGCATACATTAGAAAGCCAGGAAGCCTATTTCCCTCACAGTTCACAAAGGAACCCAAAGACAGGTTAAACTGTCCCTAAGCTTAGAGACCATCTTACCACAGCTCATAGGCACAGCTCATAAAATATATCACTCCAGAAACTGAGTAGAGGTACTCTTAATGGAAAAGGAAATCTCCACATACCTTATTTCCCTTCTTTCCATTCTCCTTCTGATAAGTAGCGCCCACTACAGGCCATCTCACAATGCTTTCTTTTCCAGAGAAACCTTTTCTCCTAGTTCTTAAACTATCAATCCATTTTGTAACTACTCAGCGGGGTACAAACAAAAGGCCCACTTCTGCCTCAAAACAATGACCTCATCAGTAAAAACAAAATCCTTACTAAGCAATGCTTCCTTAAATTTCTCTCCTTTTTTCCAGTACCCCCAAGATGCTAGCACGTTTTATATTTGGGGCTTCCCCTCTACTGCAATTCTCCTTTGAAATAAAAGTCATGTCCTACCTCGCCCTTTATTCTACTTTAAATCRGTGCTCACATCGTTTCTAGGACAAAACATTTGTTACTTCTCCAGCCCCAACTACATTTGTCTTGAGGATACCCTCTTTTAATGAGTTTGTCAAACCGTAAATATCTGAACATTTAGGGACGATTAGACTTAAGTAATGGGATGGGGGCGAGGGGAGCAAATTCATGGATTTTTGATGTTGTTTCTAAAGACCATCGGAGGCTCTCAGGAACCTGAGTACTGTTGGATCCCTGGCCCGGGTGCAGACCTACAGAGGCGAAGGTGTGGAAGACGCGGGGGTCCCGCCACCCTGGGAGCAGAGGCGCCGAGGGCTCGCCCGCGGGCCTGCCCACCCGCCTCGCTCACCCGGGGCTCACCATGTCTGCGCCCAGGACCTCCAGCGGCCCCGCGGCCGCCCCGYGGCTCGCCCGTCTCACAGCCAGGGAAGACCCGTCACGCCGGCCTCTCAGCTGACCGGACGACACCGCGCCGGAAGAGGGCGGGCGGCAGAGGCACTTCCGCTTTGCCTGCGGCTCCCGATGGACGCTGCGCCCGGGACACCACGTCTGCGCCCGCGCTTCCCTGCGGCCCTCAAAACAGTTCCTGCTAAAGTGTCACTTGGCTAGGGAGGTCCTCTTGTGCCAGTACGGATCTGCGGGGGCGACGGCACCAGAAAGCCTGATGGCGGGGCAGGGACGTCCGCTCCGCCCGCCGGCTCTCGGTACACCAATGCTCCTGGGCTTGGGGAGCCCACAGCTACAGAGGCTGAGCGACCCCCACTACCTCAGCTGCCACGACACTGCAGTCCTGCGACAATCCTGGCTCACGGGGAAAGGATGGTGGGTGAGGAAACCCGCTCTGTTCTCCGACTGCTGATTGGACTGCTCGTATCCCTTTCTGCCTTTTGATGAGTATTCAGTTATTGAGGAACAGAA